>JARQOD010004220.1:0-56891 GCA_033576555.1 Oophaga sylvatica | reverse complement strand
AAAAAAACTGGGGGGCGACAAAATCATTTTTGTAAAAAAAAAAATGATTTTTTTGTTTTTACGGCTGTATGTTATAAAACTTCTGTGAAGCACTTGGGCTTCATAGCGCTCACCACACTTCTAGATAAGTTCCTTGTGGGGTCTATTTTCCAAATGGGGTCACTTGTGGGGGGTTTCCACTGTTTAGGCGCATCAGGGGTCTCCAAATGCGACAGACCATTCCATCAAAGTCTGCAATTTCCAAAACGTCACTACTTCCCTTCCGAGCCCCGACGTGCGCCCATACAGTAGTTTACTCCCACATATTGGGTATCGCGTACTCAGGACAAATTGGACAAACAACTTTTGGGGTCCAATTTCTCCTGTTACCCTTGTGAAAATAAAATATTGGGGTGAAAAAATCATTTTTGTAAAAAAAAAAAAGAGATTTTTTATTTTACGGCTGTACGTTATAAACTTCTGTGAAGCACTTTGGGGTTCAAAGTGCTCACCACACATCTAGATAAGTTCCTTGAGGGGTCTAGTTTCCAAAATGGTGTCATTTGTGGGGGGTTTCCACTGTTTAGGCAGATCAGGAGCTCTCCAAACCAGCCAATTCTGCGTTGAAAAAGTCAAACGGCGCTCCTTCCCTTCCAAACTCTGCCATGCACCCAAACAGTGGTTTACTCCCACTATGGGGTATCAGCGCACTCAGGACGAATTGCACAATAACTTTTGGAGTCTTGTTACCTTGGGAAAATAAAAATTGGGGTGAAAAGTCAATTTTGTGGAAAAAATATGATTTTTTTATTTTACGGCTCTACGTTATAAACTTGTGTGAAGCACTTGGGGGTTCGAATTGCTCACGAAAGATCTAGATAAGTTCCTTAGGGGGACTAGTTTCCCAATGTGGTCACTTGTGGGGGGTTTCACTGTTTAGGCACATCAGGGGCTCTCCAAATGCAACATGGCGTCCAATCTCAATTCAGCCAATTTTGGTTGGAAAAAGTCAAATGGTGCTCCTTCCATTCCGAGCTCTGCCATGCGCCCAAACAGTGGTTCCCCCCACATATGGGGTATCAGCGTACTCAGGACAAATTGGACACAAATTTTGTGGTCCAATTTCTCCTGTTACCCTTGGGAAAATAAAAAAATTAGTGACTAAGAGATTTTTGTGGGAAAAAAATTGGATTTTTTTTTTTCATGCCGGGCATTATAAACTTGTGTGAAGCACTTGGGGGTTCAAAGTGCTCACCAAAGATCTAGATAAGTTCCTTAGGGGGTCTAGCTTCCAAAATGGGGTCACTTGTGGGGGGTTTCCACTGTTTAGGCTCATCTGGGGCACTACAAACGGAACATGACCCCATCAATGTTTGCATTCCAAAATGCTTCCTTTCCAAGCCTGCTGGCGCCCAAACAGTTTCCCCCCCCCCACATATGGAGTATCAGCGTACTCAGGACAAATTGGACAACAACTTTTGGGGTCCAATTTCCTTGGGAAAAATCAAAAATTTGGGACTAAATATCATTTTTGTGGAAAATTGTTTTGTTTTTTTTCACACCCAGGCATTATAAACTTTTGTGAAAACCTTTGGGGTTCAAGTGCTCACAACAGATCTAGATAAGTTCCTTAGGGGGTCTAGTTTCCAAAATGGTGTCACTTGTGGGGGGTTTCCACTGTTTAGGCATATCAGGGGCTCTCCAAACACGACATGGCGTCCAATCTCAATTCCAGCCAATTTTGTTTGAAAAGTCAAACGGCGCTCCTTCCCTTACGAGCTCTGCCGTGTGCCCAAACAGTGGTTTTCCCCCACATATGGGGTATTGGCGTACTCAGGAGAAATTGCACAAAACTTTAACTGCCCATTTTCTCCTTTTACCCTTGTGAAAATAAAAAAAGTTTGTAAAAGATCATTTTTGTGCCTAAAAAGTTAAATATTAATTTTTTCCTTCCACGTTGCTTCAGCTCCTGTGAAGCACCTGAAGGGTTATTAAACTTCTTGAATGTGGTTTTGAGTACCTTGAGGGGTTGCAGTTTTTAGAATGGTGTCACTTTTGGGTATTTTCTGCCATATAGACCCCTCAAGTGACTTCAAATGTGAGGTGGTCCCTAAAAAAATGGCTTTGTAAATTTTGTTGTAAAATGAAAATCACTGGTCAACTTTTAACCCTTATAATTTCCTTACCAAAAAAAAATTTTGGTTCCAAAATTGTGCTGATGTAAAGTAGACATGTGGGAATGTTATTTTCTTAACTATTTTGTGTGACATTATCTCTCTGTTTTAAGGGAAAAAAAAAAATTCAAAGTTTGAAAATTGCAAAATTTTCAAAATTTTTGCCATATTTGCGTTTTTTTTCAAAAAAACACAAGGTATATCGAAGAAATTTTTACCACTAATGTGAAGTACAATATGTCACGAGAAAACAGTCTCAGAATCGCGAAGATCCGTTGAACCGTTACAGAGTTATAACCTCATAAAGAGACAGTGGTCAGAATTGTAAAAATTGGCTCGGTCATTAACGTGCAAACCCCTTGGGGGTGAAGGGGTTAATCAAAGTGTTCTGGGTAGTGCATTCCAAAGAATTGGCGCAGCACACGAGAAGTCTTGATCTTGGAGACAGGAATGGGAGGTTTGGATTATTGAGGATTTTAGTTTTAAATAATTAGCAGAACAAATGGCACCGGTAGGGTGGTAGACTGAGACGAGGGAGGAGATGTAGGATGGTACAATACCGTAGAGCGCTTTGTGGGTGGAGTGATAAGTTTATATTGATCTCTGTATCAGATGGGCAACCAGTGCAACGACTGGCACAGGGTAGAGGCATCAGTGTAGCAGTTGGAAAGGAATATGATCCTGGCTGCTGCTTACAGTATGAATTGGAGAGGGGAGAGTTTGGTAAGAGGGAGATCGATTAGTAGCGAGATGCAATAGTTCGGACAAGAATGAATAAGAGCTATGGTAAGAGACAGATTAGGCAATCACTGGTATTTTGTAGTAATGCAGGTTTGATATCAGGAGATGAGGTGTATAATTGGGTGTCATCAGCATAGAGATGGTACTGAAAACCGAATCTACTGATTGTTTGTCAAATAAGGGCAGTGTACAAAGAGAAAAGGAGGGGGCCTAGGACTGAACCTTGAGGTACCCCGACAGCAATGGGAAGGAGAGAAGAAGAGGAGTCAAAAAAGAGATAGCGAAAGAGCGTTGAGAGAGATAGGAGTAGCACCAGGAGAGAACTGTGTCCTTGAGGCCAATAGAGCATAGCATAATGAGAAGGAGCCGGTGATCCACAGTGTCAAATGCTGCAGAGAGATCCAGAAGAATCAGCAGGGAGCAGTGACATTAAATTTAGCTATTAGTAGATCATTAGAGACTTTAGTGAGAGCAGTTTCAATGGAATGTAAAGCGCAGAAACCAGATTGTAAAGGGTCCAGAAGAGAGTTATCTGAGAGATAGCGGATTAGACAGGTGTGGACCAAGTGTTCCAGGATATTAGAGATGAAGGGAAGGTTGGAGACAGGTCTGTAGTTAGCAGCGTAGTTGTGGGGATTTTTTTTAAGTAGTGGATGTGTGCTGGCGTGTTTAAATGAGGAGTGAAAGATACAGATGAGGAGAAGAGATTAAATATTTTAGTTAGGTGAGTGGTGACAGCAGGGGAAAGGGACTGGATAAAATGTGACAGAATAGGGCCACTGGTGCAGGTAGTGGGGCGAGAAGATGCAAGGAGCAAGACAGAAAGTGAGCAAGATGCAGTACAGGATGATAGAGAATGTTTAACATTAGGGGATTGGGAGAAACTTTCCTGTGAAATGGTCAACTTTTTCTTTGAAATAATTGGCCAGATCATCAGCGCCAAGGTCGGTGGTGGGGCCTGCACCCTTGGATTGAGGAGTGAGTGAAAATTGTCAAAGAAGAGTTTAGGGTTATTGGATAGAAAAATATTTAGAGTTGAGAGTCCTCAGTGGTTGATACCTTTTAATGGCTAACTGGTATCAACCACTGAGGACTCTCAACTCTAATATTTTTCTATCTACTGGCTAACACGGTACAAAGATTACATCTTTACTGGGTTATTGGATAGTGAGGTGATGAGGGTGTTGAAGTAGGTTTGTGTGGAGAGGTGAAGGTCAGAGTTGTATGTTTTAAGCATCAACTTATAATGGATGAAATCTTCGGGTAGATTGGATTTTAAACACAGACATTCAGTACACCTGGATCACTGCCGGAAAAAACGTGTTTCCTGCAAGTGCCAGGGTTGTCACTGTCTGTGGAGAGTTGTTGTATATGTAGGAGGTTAAGCTTCATCCAGGGCACATTGCAACGTTTCAGTGCAGACTCAGGACATGAGAGGGAGGGGATTTGGGTTAATGATGACTGTAAATTCTTTATACATTTCTGTGTTGTTCATAGCGTGTGTATTTCTATAAGTGTGGAAATTGGGGGTGTCTGGAGATGGGTGACAGTTTGTGACAGAGAATGAAAGAAGGTTGTGGTCAGAGAGCGGGAGAGGGAAGTTAGTAAAGTCACTGAGCAGAGCTAGGAGGAGATCAGGTCCAGCGTATTTCCGTCTTCATGCATAGGAGAGTTGGTAAGTTGTGGAAAGCTGAAGGAGGATGTTAGCGATAAAAAGTGGGATGTAGATGAGATGGCGAGAGGGGTTCACCAATGGGGATGTTAAAGTCCCCATTATGAGAGTGGGATGTCACAGGACATTCCCAGTTCAATACAGTTATCATATTTTTGACATCTGTAATTGGTGTGAATAAAACTGGTTATATTCTTTTTATCCATGTAGGTTTTTCAACTGATTTAAAAAAAAAATCATGCAGAACTTTGTTTTAAATTTTGAAGGGTATGTTCACACTGGGCGTTTTTGCTGCTTTTCTCCTTCGTCTCATTGGGGGACACAGGACTGTGGGTGTATGCTACTGCCGCTAGGAGGCTGACACTAAGTAAACATAAAAAAAGGTTAGCTCCTCCTCCGCCGTATACACCTCGCACTGGCCGCAGGCAAACCCAGTTCATGCTTAGTGTCTGATGGAGGCACACGTCTGGTTTTATCCAGACCATTTTTTTTTTTTTTTTCCTTCCCACGAAGATGAGATAGGGGCGACGGACCTTTTTGAAGGGGTCCGATCTCCCCAAACCATCAACGGGCGAGCACGTGGAGTGAAGCCTCCACGTACCCTTTCCCGCTACGTGGGACATGATGCCGGACTCAGCCCTGACCACCCTGGGGTATTGAAACCTCAGGTTGTACAGTGGCATGATATAGTCCGTGCGGCCCCACTGCACCACCAATGCTAGACTGCGGTGCTGCAAGGAGGCGGACGGTCCCTCTCCTCATCCCCTGAAGGGGTGATGGAGTTAGAGTGCCTGCACCGTCCCCCCCCCCCTTTTTTTGCTGCAAGCCCCCTCTAAAAGACGGGAGACGCTGGACTAATGTCTGGGAGTGCCGTGAGTCCACTGCAGCAAGGAAGACCCACCATTAGAGGTCATGGAGCTGGAGCCTGCACCGTCCCCCATTTTTTGGCAGAAGACTGCAAGCAGGAGAACCCACCTTCAAGGCTCCGGAGAAACAGTGTCGGGAAGAAACCTGCGCATGAGGACGTCAAGTAGCGTCTGGGGCGGTCGGGAATTCGGCCTGGTTTCAGTTGGGAGCGGAGTCCCCGGCCTGAGCTCCGCGAGGCTGTCTGTGAACCCCCCGGAGAGCGCCGCCCCTATCTGCGTGCGACGGGCCGCCCCTGGCTTTAGGCGGCCGCCGCCAAAAATCTAGCCCCCGGCTTCGGCCGGGTGCTAGGCCGCGGGCTGAAATTTAGTCCCCGGCTTCGGCCAGGGACCAGGCCGCAGTGTCTAATTTTGCTCCCGGCGTCGGCCGGAAGATAGGCCGTGCTCCGCCCCCGCCAGCGTCACTTCCGGCGGGCCCGCCCCTGTTTTTTCGGGCGGCCACCGCCAGAAATTTAGGCCGAGGCTTCGGCCGGCGCTAGGCCGCGCCGGAAATTTAGTCCCCGGCTTCGGCCGGAGACTAGGCCGCGGCCGGAAGTGGTGTCTCTCGGCATCTGACGGCGCTAGGCCGCGCCTCTTGACCCCGCCCCCTGTGATCAGCTATATGAGCCACACCTCCCTGACAGGGAGCGCTTTTTTTGAGAAAGTCTGGAGCCTTTGCTCGTTTCTTTTTGCGCTGTCAACGCTGCTTAAGGACGTCCGGGGATACAGGACTGGGGTAAGCGCTACTACCTCCAGCCCGGCTCCACTTCGCTGCGCTCCGCTACCGTACCTCCGCATCGTCACAGCAGATTGTTACAGCAGGGGGAAGGAGGCTCTGAACGGATACAGTATGTCCAGAAGATCTAAGGCTCACACGGTGCTGTATACCGCATGCATTGCCTGTAGATCCCCTTTTCCGCACGCCCAGACTAATCGGGTCTGCGAAGCCTGTGACTCTGAACGGGCTCAGGAGCCCTCACCTATAGCCCAGCCCAGTGCGTCAGGCCCCCGGAGTGGGCCCTATCTCTGTCTCAATCTATGGCGTCATTAACGAGAGCAATCGAGTCCCTTCAAGCTCCCGATAGGAGCAGGGACAGTGGTTCACCCGTCTTGGCGACGTCTCAGGAACCTCCGGCCTGCAGGGGCCGCGCTCTCACCAGGCAGACGCAGGGGAAGCGAACCCACACTGCGTCGCCTATGCCGTCCAGGGCTTCGGCATCCTTCAGCTCAGCTTCTCGCTCTCCCTCACCTTTAGAGGCAAGTGATCAATATTCGGATTCAGATACTGAAGGGTCCACAATTTGGAAGCTCCAGGTTGTCAGGAGACAATTGACAGTCTGATTGAAGCTGTCAATCAATCTCTGGGGGTAGACGATGAATCCACCTTGGCCTCTGGTCATAAGGTGTCTTTCAAACGAGCCAGACAGACCCATAAGGTTTTTGGTGCTCATCCTGAGTTTGAGGAGCTAGTGCAGCGCCACCGGGAAAGGCCGGACAAGCGCTTCGCAGGACAAAAAGCCCTTAATACCAGATATCCTTTTGCCCCTGAACTTCTGAAGAAGTGGGCGGAATCTCCTGCAGTCGACCCTCCTGTGTCGCGTTTGGCATCTAAGACGCTTCTCTCTCTTCCCAACGGTTCCTCGATTAAGGATCCAACGGATCGTCTGATTGAAAGTTTGGCCCGCTCGGTGTTTGAGGCATCAGGCTCTGCTCTCTCTCCTTCTTTTGCAGCGACTTGGGTTGCTAAGGCCATGATATCCTGGTCGGAGTCTCTAAATAGAGCTCTTCACGTTATAGAGGTGCCGTCTGAGGTAACCGAGATCTCTAATCAGATCGCTCTTGCAGGAGACTTCTTAATTAATGCATCCATGGATGCGGCAAATTGCGCAGCACTAGCTGCTGCTAATGCAATTGCTATCAGAAGATCCTTGTGGCTAAGAACCTGGCGAGCGGATTCATCCTCAAAGAAATCGCTTACATCCTTACCATATCAGAGTGGTCGGTTATTTGGCGAAAGGCTTGATCAGCTCATATCTGATGCGACGGGAGGGAAGAGCAGTTTCCTTCCTCAGCAAAAGATTAGACACCCTTTTCGTCGACAGCTTCAGCCTCGCTTTAGGGCCTTTCGTAACCCAGGTTGGGCCGCGCCAGCCACCTCCAGCGGCTCAGGTTGACCTAATCAGACCAGAGATCGCCAGGTCTCCTACAGGACCAACCCTCTGGGAAGAGGGCGATCTCAACAGCCAAGATCTAGAGGGTCTAAACCCCAAAGATATTCGGACAAATGACTGGAGGCAGAATCCGGTCTATTTATCCAGAGTAGGCGGCCGCTTACTCTGGTTTCGCCCCATTTGGCTATCGATAACTCACGACGAGTGGGTCAGGGAGTTAGTCTCCTCGGGGTACAAAATAAAACTTACCAGCCTTCCCTCAGATCGATTTTTTTCCCTCGCACCTTCCCAAGGAGGAGTCTCGGGTTCGTGCCTTATTCAAGGCGGTCGAGTCTCTTTGGCACAGCGGGGTTGTCGTACCTGTACCGGAGGTCGAAAGAGGTCAGGGGTTTTATTCCAACTTGTTCATTGTACCCAAAAAGGACGGTACCGTAAGGCCCATTCTGGATCTAAAGCGACTGAACCGGTGTCATGTGTGCATTGCCATGAAGATCGTCGCGGTTGCACATTTTGACTTCTCACAGCTGATCTGCTGTTTCTTTGTGTTTGGCAGCTAGGGAGTTAATTCTGTCTGTGCTCGGTGCTGGGACTGGGTGCAGTTTCTCCCGGCTGCAATTGATTATTTGTTGATTGGTTTCCTTTAAATTCCTGGTTGTCTGTTTGGGGAGTTGCCAGTGAAACCTTCATGCAGACCACAGATAGGAATGAATCTGTATAGACTTTAGTTGTGAGCTCCTTAGTTGTTCTAAGCTCAACTTGGTTAGAGTTTATTTCCCAGACCATTTATGTTCCTTTGGTGTTTGAGTGTGTATGCAAGCGAGTGTTATCCTGTCTGTCTTATATGTCTAATCTGTGTATTTAGTTGAGATCAGCCCATATCCCTTTGGTGGTAGTCAGGATCCTTCTTAGGACTGATTACAGGGTTCAGGGTCTGATAGGAGACAGGGTTAGGTTGGAGACTTGGACCTCTGAACCATTATCAGTACCTCCAAGGTGAGGGATTAGTTAGGACCCCAGTTTAGGGTCAGGTTAGATCCCGGTCCACCTCTTTCCTGTTTCAGCTCATCAAGTCCTCAAGATTAACCTGAGTTCAGCAGA
The DNA here is from genome assembly GCA_033576555.1 of Oophaga sylvatica. Taxonomy (NCBI): domain Eukaryota; kingdom Metazoa; phylum Chordata; class Amphibia; order Anura; family Dendrobatidae; genus Oophaga; species Oophaga sylvatica. The sequence goes on along the minus strand of JARQOD010004220.1, from coordinate 48,154 downwards.
TATCGTGTCAGGTAAATCTATTCTATACTTACATGCTGATGTTGCTATACTAGTTGTTGTATAGAGTGTTGTTCCTGTATTAATAGTTTACTGACATTGTATACATATCATTAGACAGCGTGACATTTTCACTGGCCATAAAAATTATCTCCAGTTACCATGGATCCAGTAGCCCAGCTGGCTCTGCAGTTGCAGGGATTATCCATGGAGCTGACGGACATTAAGTCCAAAGTTTTGTCTCCCCTGGAGCAAACCAGAGTTGAACCTAAAGTAGCTCTCCCGGACAGGTTCACTGGTGGGCGAGACAAATTTTTCACCTTCCGGGAGGCATGTAAATTGTATTTTCGGCTTCGGCCTCGATCATCAGGGAGTGATGAGCAGAGAGTGGGAATTGTTATCTCACTTCTGCAAGGGGACCCTCAATCCTGGGCATTTTCCCTTCCTCCGGGATCCCCGGCTCTACTGTCTGTAGATCAATTTTTTACTGCCCTGGGATTGGTATATAATGACCCAGCTCTTAGGAGCCAGTTTTGTCATGGGCTTTCTGATAAATTAAAAGACGTTTTGGCTCAGTATGAGTCTCCTCATTCACTGGAGGCTGCTATGGCCTTAGCTATCCGTACTGATAGACGGCTTCGGGAGAGGGGTGAGGTAACCCAACTCCCTGTTGTTTCTCCACCTACCACTAAAGTCCCTTATGTTGAGGTTCCCCTTGTCAGTTGGGAGGGACATCATTTCGTAGGAGGGGATTGGCGGTACGCCGCAGGACTAGAAGATGTTTTTTTCTGCGGGAAAGAGGGACATTTTGTTGGAGAATGTCCATCCCGTGCCTTGTTGAGCCAAAAGTCGCCGGAAAACTGTTAATCCCAGGTTGTGTGGTGGACGACAACCTGGGAGTATGTATTTCATCCGCCAGTTCTTCTCAGTTCCTTGTACCAGTGGAGGTGGTAGTTGGTACGAGAGTGGAGAGATTGTCTGTTCTTCTTGATAGTGGTTCCGGGGCTAATCTGGTTGATGCTCAGTTTGCTCAGGCTCAAGGTATGCATCTGAGTGTATTGGTCAAACCGATCCCTATATTCTCCATTGACGCCAGGCCTCTCGGCCAAGGTAGCTTTGTTCATGAGGTTCATAACATTGACCTTCGGGTAGGGGCAATACATAGGGAACAATTATCTTATGTGTTGGAGGGTCTACCTACTCCCATTGTGTTGGGACTTCCTTGGTTGGTTAAACATAACCCTGTGATTAATTGGCAGTCCAGAGAAATAAGCCAATGGGGTGAGTTTTGCAAAAGCAACTGCATGAACACAGTCATCAGTGCGGTCGTGCCTAGTACATTGCCTCCTTTTTTGGAGGATTTTGGGGATGTTTTCTCTGAGGAGGGGTGTCAGGAGTTGCCTCCTCATCGCGTGTATGACTGCTCTATTAATCTCCTTCCTGATGCTAAGTTGCCTAAAGCTAGGTTGTATAATCTTTCTGGTCCTGAGAGGCAGGCTATGAAAGATTATATTTCTGAAAGTCTGGCCAAAGGGCGTATTAGACCTTCATCTTCCCCAGTAGCCGCGGGGTTCTTCTTTGTGAAGAAGAAAGATGGAGGCCTACGCCCTTGCTTGGATTTCCGCGAACTTAATCGGATTACTGTTCGAGATCCGTATCCACTCCCTCTTATTCCTGATCTCTTCAATCAAATTGTTGGCGCCAAATGGTTCTCTAAATTGGATCTCAGGGGGGCGTATAATCTGATTAGGATAAAAGAGGGGGATGAGTGGAAAATGGCGTTTAACACGCCGGAGGGACATTATGAGAACCTAGTCATGCCTTTTGGTCTGACTACTGCACCAGCAGTATTCCAACATTTTGTTAATGACATTTTTCGTCACCTTGTGGGGCAGTTTGTGGTTGTATATTTGGACGACATTTTAATTTACTCGCCAGATCTTGTGTCTCATCAGGAGCATGTGAGACAGGTGTTGCAGATCTTGCGAGACAATAAACTATACGCCAAACTGGAGAAGTGTGTATTTGCCGTACAGGAACTTCAGTTTTTGGGTTTTTTGGTGTCAGCCTCCGGTTTCCGTATGGACCCTGAAAAGGTGAGAGCAGTGCTTGAATGGGATCAGCCAGGGGATCTTAAGGCTCTGCAGCGTTTTTTGGGGTTTGCTAACTACTACCGGAAATTTATTTGTAATTTCTCATCTGTCGTCAAACCTCTCACTGACATGACAAGAAAAGGGACGGATTTTTCTAAATGGTCGGACAAAGCTTGCCAAGCCTTTTCCTCTTTGAAGAAATGTTTTGCTTCGGCACCCGTTCTCATCCAACCAGATGCATCTCAGCCGTTCATTGTGGAGGTGGATGCGTCTGACGTAGGGGTGGGTGCTATATTGTCCCAGGGTCCGTCCCCTGGTAAATGGCATCCGTGCGCTTTCTTTTCTAAGAAATTGTCGTCCGCCGAAAGGAATTATGATATCGGCAATAGGGAACTTTTGGCCATTAAGTTAGCTTTTGAAGAATGGCGTCACTTTTTGGAGGGGGCAGTCCACCCGGTTACCGTTATTACTGATCACAAGAACCTGCTGTATTTAGAATCCGCTAAGCGTCTGAATTCCAGACAAGCTCGATGGTCGTTGTTTTTTACCAGGTTTAATTTTGTCGTCACTTATCGCCCGGGGTCTAAGAATGTAAAGGCTGATGCCTTGTCTCGCAGTTTCCCAGGGGCCGGGAAAACGGATGACCCGAGTCCTATCCTTCAGTAGGGGGTGGTAGTGTCGGCTGTATTTTCTGAGCTTGAGGAGGAGGTGTTAGAGGCTCAGGGGACGCCCCTGCAGGACCTCCAGGGAGACTGTTTGTCCCAAATCTGTTGAGACAAAAGTTATTGAGGCACATCATAATTCTGCTCTAGCAGGACATCCAGGGAGTAAGGCTACTTTAGATCTCCTTTCTCGCCGGTTTTGGTGGCCTAATGCTAATAAAGATGTTATAACTTTTGTCGCGTCATGTGGGGTGTGTGCTCGCTCTAAAACCCCTCATACCCGTCCATCTGGGACCCTTTTACCCTTGAAACTTCCGGAGCGTCCATGGACTCATTTATCTATGGACTTCATTACGGACCTTCCTCCGTCGTCAGGGAATACTGTCATACTGGTGGTTGTTGACAGGTTCAGTAAGATGGCACATTTCGTTGCTCTTCCTGCACTCCCTAATGCTAAAACTCTGGCGCAGGTGTTCATTAGGGAGATCGTTAGACTTCATGGGTTGCCTTCTGATGTGGTGTCAGATAGGGGGTCTCAGTTTGTGTCCAAATTTTGGAGGGCATTTTGTTTACGTCGGGGGATGCAATTGTCATTTTCCTCGGCTTTTCATCCGCAGACCAATGGTCAGACAGAGCGTCTGAATCAGAGTTTAGAGACATATCTCCGGTGTTTTGTTTCAGAGAACCAAGAGGACTGGTCTTCTTTCTTGCCTCTGGCAGAGTTCGCTCTTAACAACAGGCGGAGCGAGTCCACTGGTAAGTCCCCGTTTTTTGGGGCATATGGTTTCCATCCCCAGTTTTGTACTTTCAATGGGGGGGGCCCTTCTGGGGTTCCTGAGGAGGAGCGTTTCTCGTCGTCACTTGCTTCTGTGTGGCGAGGTGTATTGAATAATCTGAGTGCGATGGGGATTGGTTTCCTTTAAATTCCTGGTTGTCTGTTTGGGGAGTTGCCAGTGAAACCTTCATGCAGACCACAGATAGGAATGAATCTGTATAGACTTTAGTTGTGAGCTCCTTAGTTGTTCTAAGCTCAACTTGGTTAGAGTTTATTTCCCAGACCATTTATGTTCCTTTGGTGTTTGTTTGAGTGTGTATGCAAGCGAGTGTTATCCTGTCTGTCTTATATGTCTAATCTGTGTATTTAGTTGAGATCAGCCCATATCCCTTTGGTGGTAGTCAGGATCCTTCTTAGGACTGATTACAGGGTTCAGGGTCTGATAGGAGACAGGGTTAGGTTGGAGACTTGGACCTCTGAACCATTATCAGTACCTCCAAGGTGAGGGATTAGTTAGGACCCCAGTTTAGGGTCAGGTTAGATCCCGGTCCACCTCTTTCCTGTTTCAGCTCATCAAGTCCTCAAGATTAACCCTGAGTTCAGCAGATATCGTGTCAGGTAAATCTATTCTATACTTACATGCTGATGTTGCTATACTAGTTGTTGTATAGAGTGTTGTTCCTGTATTAATAGTTTACTGACATTGTATACATATCATTAGACAGCGTGACAACCGGTTTGTCAGAATTCGACATTTCCGAATGGAGTCTCTCCGCTCGGTCATTGCAGCCATGGAAAAAGGGGAATTTCTAGCATCAATAGACATCCAGGATGCCTATCTTCACATCCCCATATTTCCCCTCATCAAAGATTTCTTCGGTTTGCCATCGGCAAACTTCATCTTCAGTTCGCAGCCTTGCCATTCGGGCTAGCCACAGCCCCCAGGGTGTTCACAAAGGTCATGGCTGCTGTTGTGTCCATTCTGCACTCCAGGGGGATAGTCATCCTACCTTACTTAGACGACCTCCTCATCAAGGGTCCGTCTTTTCAAACCTGCGAGGAAAGTGTCAGCATTACGTTAGACACCCTTGCTCGCCTGGGGTGGCTGGTGAATATGAAGAAATCATCTCCCGTGCCATCTCGGAAGATCACATTTTTAGGGATGAATTTCGACACCGCTCAGGGGTTGATAATCCTTCCTCAGGACAAGGCCTTAGTTCTCCGTCAAGAGGTACGGATCCTTCGCCAACCAATTCCTCACACCATCGGTTTTGCATGAGGGTCCTAGGAAGGATGGTGGCAGCAATCGAGGCTATTCCATTTGCCCAGTTTCATCTTCGCTCCCTTCAGCATGCACTCTTGGCGGTATGGGACGGGAGCCCTTACTCCCTCAATCTTCGGTGCCGTCTGTCCCTGCAGGTCAGACAGACTCTTACGTGGTGGACGAAGAGCACCACTCTTCAACAAGGTCGTTTGTTTCCTCCAAATTTCTGGATGGTAGTCACAACGGACGCCAGTCTGCTCGGATGGGGAGCAGTGTTTCGTCAGCACACAGTCCAGGGAACTTGGTCTCAGCAAGAATCAACCCTCCCGATCAATATTTTAGAGATCCGAGCTGTTCGACTGGCTCTGAGGCATTTTCACCAGCATCTGGCGAGCCACCCAGTCCGAATACAATCGGACAATGCCACGGCGGTGGCATATATAAACCATCAGGGAGGTACCCGCAGCAGGGCAGCCATGCACGAGGTAAAACATATTCTGACCTGGGCAGAGGTAAATCACTCTGTGATTTCAGCGGTCCACATTCCGGGCGAGGAAAACTGGGCAGCGGATTTTCTCAGCCGTCACGGCATAGCGTCAGGGGAATGGTCGCTACATCCCGAGATTTTTCAGCAGATATGCCAACGCTGGGGAACCCCAGATGTGGACCTGATGGCTTCCAGGATAAATGCCAAGGTGCCCAACTTCGTCTCCCGGTATCGGGATCCGCAGGCAATTGCAGTAGACGCCCTGGTTCTGCCGTGGAATCAGTTTCATCTTCCATACTTGTTTCCACCAATAGCTCTTCTCCCAAGGGTGATCAGAAAGATCAGGATAGAAGGGGTTCCAGCGATATTAATCGCTCCGGATTGGCCGCGTCGCTCATGGTACGCGGAGCTGGTACAATTGCTCGCCGACGCACCCTGGCGACTGCCAGAGCGCGTGGACCTTCTCTCCCAGGGCCCAGTTTACCACCAGAACTCAGCGGTCCTGTGTTTGACGGCCTGGCCGTTGAATCTTGGATCCTGACCAGGGCTGGATTCTCTAAAAAGGTCGCCGCGACGATGGCTAGCGCCCGAAAGCCCGTTTCGGCTCGCATCTACCACGGTACTTGGGAAGTCTTTTTTGATTGGTGCAGGGAACATGGTTGTTCCCCGCTTCTCTTTTCAATTCCAAACATTCTATCTTTTCTCCATGGGGGCCTAGATTCAGGTCTAGCGCCTAGTACTCTTAGACGACAGATATCAGCCTTGTCGGTTCTTTTTCAGCGAAAGATTGCGTCTAATTTTCAGGTTAGGACCTTTATTCAGGGTGTTGTCCATATAGTTCCTCCCTACAAGGCTCCCTTAGAGGTTTGGGACCTCAATCTAGTCCTGGGAGTTCTGCAAGAGTCTCCTTTTGAACCCTTGCAGGAGGTTTCTCTGTCATTTCTTTCCTGGAAAGTGGTGTTTTTGGTAGCCATAACATCCATAAGGCGGGTTTCGGAGCTGGCTGCACTGTCTTGTCGAGCTCCGTACTTACTTTTCCATCAGGATAAGGTAGTGCTCAGACCAACACCACCTTTTTTGCCTAAAGTCGTGTCCTCATTTCATATTAATGAGGACATTGTTTTGCCCTCATTTTGCCCAGCTCCGACGCACCGAGTGGAGAAGGCTCTCCATACGCTGGATCTGGTGAGAGCACTCAGGAGATATGTATCTCGGACGGCGTCCTTTCGACAGACGGACACGCTGTTTGTCCTCCCTGAAGGTCGCAGGAAGGGACTCGCTGCCTCTAGATCAACCTTGGCTAGGTGGATTCGGTTAGCCATTCAGGAGGCTTACCGTATCAGAGGCGCGGTGGTTCCCGCAGGGATCAAGGCTCACTCCACCAGAGCGGTGGGTGCCTCCTGGGCCCTTCGGCATCAGGCTTCGGTGGAACAGGTTTGTAAGGCAGCAACCTGGTCCAGTCTGCATACCTTTTCCAAGCATTATAATGTCCATACCCAGGCTTCTGCGGATGCCAGTCTGGGTAGAAGGATTCTTCAGGGCGCGGTTGCGCACCTATAAGCAATGCTTGATTATAAATTACACTGTGGAGTCGGTTTCCCACCCAAGGGACTGCTTTGGGACGTCCCACAGTCCTGTGTCCCCCAATGAGACGAAGGAGAAATACGGATTTTTGTGTTACCGTAAAATCCTTTTCTCCGAGACGCTCATTGGGGGACACAGCACCCTCCCTATTAGCCGGATGGCTTCGATTTCTAAGTTAATTTTATTTGCTTGGGTCTATATCAGTAGATTTACTTCTGGATATATTGTACCTGTATTAACTGTTATGTTACGGTAGCTGAGGAGTGCAGGTAAAAAAGGAAATACACCAGAGCAGTTGGAATCTATGAGGTTGCAGTACCCTGACTAACCACCGCAACTAGAGGCAGCCGTGGAGCGTTCCTACGTTGGTCCTAGACGCCTCGTCACAGCCTGAGAAACTAACTACACCTAAAGATAGAAATAGGAAAGCTATCTGCCCGGAGCAGAACCCCAAAGATAATAGAAAGCCCCCAAACATGTAATGGCGGTTAGACAAGAGGAAATACTGACACAGAAAGAAAATAGTATGAGCAAACGCTGGGGCCCAAACTATCTAAATAGAAAAGGATAGGAAGGGTACTTACTGCAATCTCAGAAAACCCTGAAAAAACACCAACTCTACTAATTTCAAAATCACCTGAGATCACACGACCTCTACCACCTAAATTAGTTCTCTGGTGTAACAAAAACAAAACAGCAGCCACTGAAAAAAAACTGGAAAAAGCAATAGTACAAAACACAGTGGCTGGACTAAACTGAGAGGGCAAAAGCCCCGGAGGGGACCCTGAAGGCCCCCACAGAAGTGCAGGACAAAATGCAAAAAAATAGCAAAAACACAAAATAAGAAATTGTCTTATCTGATAGCAGGAGATGCAGACACGACACAGCAGGCTACAAGGGAAACTGGAAAGAAGGATTCAGACCAGAACAATTGATCACCGGCAACCCTGATGGGAAAATGACTCCCTTACATAAGACCAATCAGTAACACCTGATTCCCAGTCCTCACAATCCTCACTAGTACCGCTTGTAACCACCAGAGGGAGCCTCTGCTCAGAACTCATCTCAAACCCATTCACAACAATTAACATTAATTTATTCTTTAGCCTCCTACTGCTTTTTGCACTAAACTGGGTTTGCCTGCGGCCAGTGCTGAGGTGTATACGGCGGAGGAGGAGCTAACCTTTTTTTATGTTTACTTAGTGTCAGCCTCCTAGCGGCAGTAGCATACACCCACAGTCCTGTGTCCCCCAATGAGCGTCTCGGAGAAAAGGATTTTACGGTGAGTAACACAAAAATCCGTATTTTTATGCTAATTATCAGCTGCTTTTTACAGTACCAGCAAAGCCCATGAGATTTAAGAAATCTCACACACATTGATTTTTTTTGTCATCAGGATTTTTTGCTTTGCAGCGTTTTTTTTTACATAGAGCATGTCACTTCTTTCAGCGTTTTTGCATCGTTTTTCACCCATTGACTTGACTGAATGGTGAAAAAAATGCTGCAAATATGTAGGTTGACTTTTTTTGCAGCATATTTGCTGCAGAAAAAAACAAATAGTACAGCTGGATGTGACCTCACACTCGACTCTGCTACCTCTAGAGGGTAGGCTGCTTGATGCGTCCATACAGCCTGTCATCCAGCAGAGCGGACCTGAACCCCATTCACTTGAATGTGGGGCCCGACAATATAGTGTTTGACACGCAGTCATCTGCATGACAGCGCGGCAAACACCACTTCTGATCGACGGTGAAACCATCAATCCCGGTCAGAGAGCCACGGTTTCCACGCTGTCAAAAGACAGCGGGAGCGCTCAGCTGTGATCGGAGGTATACAGTTTACCTCTGGTCACTGGTGTCAGCTGATGGGACAACTGCACCCATCATCCGGCACCTGCTGCCGCTGAAAACAGTGAGAGCAGGAACGGATGATGGGAGTATTCATCAGCTGCTCCTGTGTGGTAAATAAATAATTAAAAAAAAAATCTGCGGGGGTTCCCCCTGTTTTAGAAAACAAACCAGGCAAAATTCACAGCTGGGGGCTGAAAACCTCAGCTGTCAGCTTTAGCAAGGCTGGTTATGAAGAATAGAGGGGTCCCCACCATTTTTTACAACCAGCCTTGCTAAAGCAGACAGCTGGGGGCTGGTATTCTCAGGCTAGTAAGGGGCAGATGCCCAGAAAAGGCACATCTATTAGGTGCACCAATTCTGGCGCTTTGCCCGGCTCTTCCCACTTGCCCTGTAGCGGTAGCAAGTGGGGTTCATGTTTGTGGGATTGATCTCACCTTTGTATTGTCCGGTGACATCAAGCCCCAAGGTTAGTAATGGAGAGGCGTCAATAAGACGCCCCCATTACTAACCCCATAGTCACATTGTAAGAAAACACAGACACCAAGAATAAAGTCCTTTAATTGAAAAAATGACAGACTCCTTTAATAATCTCAATTAAACCATTCTTACGACCTTGCCTAATTCCACCAAAGCCCTTGATCTCCTGTAATAAATCAAAAATAATAAAACAACAATATCCCTCACCTCTCCGTCTTTCTGTACCACGCACTAGACATAACATACACAAGAAAGGAGGAGTAGAAACAACCAGGGTGGATAAAAATCAATGATTTTTTTTAAAAAATCAAAAAAATCAGATTTTTTTGATTTAAATCGGATTTTTTTGATTTAAATCGGATTTTTTTGATTTAAATCGGATTTTTTTCAATAAACTGCTTTTTGAGGAAAATATTTTACCATCCAAAGGTTCTTCCATCATGAGATAAAGCTGAGTTGTTTAACTCAGTAGAATAAAGGCTGTATATGTGTAACATTCACAATGCCATGCTCTTCCAGAGGTTTCTGTAGGATTAGTGGGCAGTTTCTCTCCTATATTATCACAGACGCTCGCTTTACTTACGCAGTTCTCAAAACTGAATTTGACTCCGCAGAGGTCCCAGCCTCTTCTTCACGGCAAAAATGTTACAACATGAACAGAGTTGAGAAAAAGACCTTAATCCTATTGTTCTACAAACCTATGAATACAGAATCAACCCCTTCAGTGCCAAGTCCAAGAAGTTAGACAATATGTTTCTGATTGTTTGGAGTGGAATAGATCTGCACAACACAAGAAGAATGTGAATCTAAGTGTGAGGAGGAGGAAGGGCAAGCAGACAAGAAAATTAAAGTGAAACTTTGAGCACAATACTGCAGCATAGCCACAGACAAACAAGTCTGGATCTGTTTGTGTGTACGATCTGAGGTTTATTACATTCTTTCCTTATAATGGCAGCAGGCCGAGAAATAAAATCTGAAAAATAATTGTAAAATGTTTGGTATTTCCACTTTTAAACACTAGGCAGAGCAGCTGCTGAATATATAAACTGCTAGCTCGTATTGCGACAGTAGTAAATGCAGGCGGGGTCTGATCACGTGTGACTTCTCTCCTCCGTTACTAGGTGTTTGTAATAACAGAGGATGTAGTTTAGGCTCACAGAGCGGAGCCATTGCGGAGCCATTTTGTTGGGGACTGCCAGTGATACTGACAAGTAGGCTGTCACTGAGGACGACCGGCAGCATCTATTCTGTTAGTTCATGCTGCTCGCTGTATTATAAACTGAGCACAGATACGTGGAGAGTATCACACACTGGGATTATTCACAGCACATGACACACTGCATGTATCTAGATACAGTGCTGAGTGTAGTGTATCGCATTATGGGATTAGATACACCGGTCTTGGGCATATCGCGCATGATGAAATTAGATACACCGGTCTGGGGCGTATCGCACATGATGAAATTAGATATACCGGTCTGGTAGAAACTTTGATTTAAATCACTGATTTAAATCAAGCCTTACTGACTAGTGATTTAAATCGTGATTTAAATCGTGATTTAAATCAGTTTGATTTAAATCAAATCCACCCTGGAAACAACACCTTAAAATTTTACAAAAACTTTATTAATCCAATATTGCCAACAATACAGGCCCAAAGCAGAGATGAAATGAGGAAAAAACTGCGGGAAAAAAGGAGGGGATACCACGGACTAATAAGTAACCTGGGTAGGTCAATGTGATCCAATTAATGCTTATAAAATAAAAAGAATGGTGAGCACCACAGCAATAAATGATTATATAACACCAAAATCAGTGCAAGGTATAAATAATCAGTGTGCACCATGTAAGCAGCTAATGACTCTTACCCATATCGAGAGGTCAAGTCTGTGTGCCCCCTGCTGACCCCCTGACGCGCGTTTCGCGGCAGTGCTTTTTCAAAGAGGGACTCCGCACTAGATATGTACAGTAAGCTCCACAGACACTGCGCTAATCGGATTTATCACTGACATCTGTATATCTACCTATTACATTTGTATTTACTGTATGTAATCCATCTCTTCTATCTTGTCGGCTCCTGCAGTGATTTTACACTATAGCGACTGCTGAATTACCGGCTGTTCTTCTATCTATCTATCTATCTATCTATCTATCTATCTATCTATCTATCTATCTATCTATCTATATATATATATATATATTTTATATATGTGTCACTGACATCTATATATCTATCTATTCTATGAGTATATATCTGTTATATTCTAACCTGTCAGTGTGATTTTACTGTAACGGCACAAGAATTGCCGGCTTTTCGAAGGATCTATAGGTATGGTTCTACAGGAAGTTTTTTTCTTTTTTCTCTGGGGGCACTCAACTTTATTAGCATGCACAAAGAGACACAAGTTAGCCCCAAAAACGCATGAAAAAAACCGCACCAAAAATGCAAACAAAAACGCACCAAAACATGCGTTTTTGCTGCAGCTTCTTTCCTGCCAAGAAATCAGGTTTTGTCTAAGAAAAAATGCCGCAAAAACGCCCAGTGTGAATTTACCCTAAAAAGGTAACATAATCAAACCTAGACCAACCCCATAATGATCAGCGAGGCCACTGTTGGTTCCATTTGCATCAATTTTGCAGCAGATGAGTTTTGGGCATAAATTCTGTTTCTAAAATAGAACAGATGAGTTAAACTCTAGAACACAAGTGTGAACCCAGCCTACGATTGACCAACATAATGAAAGTAGACATGACTGTTTTTATCAGATTTACAGATCAAACTCACCCATTTTTACCAATGGGTCTCTGAAAATAAAAAATGGATACGACTCACATGCTGTACGCATCATCTATGTGCTGTCCATTTTTCACTCAGCAGTTGATATGGGAAGGTTTAAAAGACATGTTTTTTTTTACAAGAAAAAAAAGATGATACCCAGATTGCAAAAACTGACACATGGACAAAAAATGGACATTGACTCAGAAAAAAGTAATTTTTCTCACATATGACTAAAAAAATGTATGTGTGATTGAGGTCTACGGCCTCCTTTATGAGACACTACTGAACATGTAGCTGGAAAAGATTGGTGAGGGGCACACTGAAGTATGAACATATGGATTAGGCGACATCAAAATGGGAAAAAGTGAAAGAAAACAACCTAAGATGTTTGCAAGGAGAAGTTTTAAAATATATAATTGTTATAGTTTTAAATGCACTGATAATAAAAATAATAAACTCAATCTCATTCTTGGCAGATGACTGTAACAGGAGTTCAGAGAGAAATCTGATATTTTCAGATTATACTGCAGATGATCATGTTATTAAACCAGATACATGTGAAGAACATGCAATGATCCTCTATATAGATCCAGCTCTTCACACCAAAGATCTATCATCGGATCCTATTCAGTGGGTTGTTTCTTCTGCTTCCTCAAAGACCATTATGGAAAAGAAAAGTCACAGAAAATTTGTTAAACAACAAATAGCTCAGGTAGAGAAGAAAACGTTTTCATGGTCAAAAGGTGGGAAATGTTTTACAGAGAAATCACATCTTGTTACACATCAGAGACGTCACACAAGGGAAAAGTCATTTTCATGTTCAGAATGTGGGAAATGTTTTAGTCAAAAAACAAATTTTGTTACACACCAAAGAATTCACACAGGGGAGAAACCTTTTTCATGTTTGGAATGTGGGAAATGTTTTAATTGCAAAGCAAATCTTGTTCAACATCAGAAAATTCACACAGGGGAGAAGCCATTTTCTTGTTCAGAATGTGGGAAATGTTTTAATGAGAAATACAAACTTGTTAAACATCAGAGAATTCACACAGGGGAGAAGCCATTTTTATGTTCAGAATGTGGGAAATGTTTTAATTGTAATACAAGTCTTGTTAAGCATCAGAGAACTCACACAGGGGAGAAGCCATTTTCATGTTCAGAATGTGGGCAATGTTTTAATTGGAAAGCACATCTTGTTGCACATCAGAGAATTCACACAGGGGAGAAGCTATTTTCATGTTTAGAATGTGGGATATGGTTTAATTGTAATTCAAGTCTTGTTACACATCAGAGAACTCATACAGGGGAGAAGCCATTTTTATGTTCGGAATGTGGGAAGTGTTTTAATAGGAAAGCACATCTTGTTGCACATCAGAGTATTCACACAGGGGAGAAGCCATATTCATGTTCAGAATGTGGGAAATGTTATAGCCATAAATTCCATCTTGTTACACATCAGAGAATTCACACAGGGGAGAAGCCATATTCATGTTTGCAATGTGGGAAAAGCTTTAATTGTAAATCAAATCTTGTTACACATCAGAGAAGTCACACAGGGGAGAAGCCATTTTCATGTTCAGAGTGTGGGAAATGTTTTTATAGGAAAGCGAGTCTTGTTGCACATCAGACCATTCACACAGGGATAAAGCCATTTTCATGTTCAGAATGTGGGAAATGTTATAGCGAGAAATCCAAGTTTGTTAACCATCAGAAAATTCACACAGGAGAAAAACCATTTTCATGTTCGGAATGTGGGAAACGTTTTAATCGGAAAGGAAATCTTGTTAGACATCAGAAAATTCACACAGGGGAGTAGTCCTTTTTATGTTTAGAATGTTGGAAATGTTTTCAGCGAAATACAAATTTAATTTCACATCAGAGAATTCACACAAGGAAGGAGCCATTTTGTACTAATTCTGAGAGCAGAATGGAGACAAAGACACTAATTAAAGAGATGTGTGAATTACGGAGTTAATTGCTCTAGATTTCATAAAATCATAGTTTTATTAGCAGGAGGTTTTCATTAGAGGACCAGTAAACCTGCTGCCAAGTGTCATGCTGGTGGATGTGGAACCACTGTGCTGCAGATTGGGAAGAGCCTGGAGGGGCGTAACTAAGTGACCACCTGGTTCTTCACTAGATCCCTGATGGTGTGGTTAGACTTGAGCCATAGGTGGTCGCCAGGTAGCACTCCATTACAGACCCCGTTACAGTAACAGGTAACCCCAAGGGAAAAGGGATGGAGGTAGTTGATAGGAGTGGAGATGGTTCACAGGGTGATTTAACGGCCACTGGAACATGTTCAGGAGTGCTTCACGGAAGGTGTAGACAGGGACAGAGGACTGACTCAGGTACAGGAACACGTGTACAGTCATGGCCAAAAGTTTTGAGAATGACACAAATATTATATTTTCACATGATCTGCTGCCCTCTGGTTTTTATGTGTGTTTGACAGATGTTTTTTTTTCATCACAGACAGAAATATAATTGCAAACATATGAGTAACAAAAGCTTATATTGACAGAATAAGTTAATGCAGCAAGTCAATATTTGCAGTGTTGACCCTTCTTCTTCAGGACCTCTGCAATTCTCCCTGGCATGCTCTCAATCAACTTCTGGACCAAATCCTGACTGATAGCAGTCCATTCTTGCACAATCAATGCTTTCATTTTGTCAGAATTTTTAGGTTTTTGTTTGTCCACCCGTATCTTGATGATTGACCACAAGTTCTCAATGGGATTAAGATCTGGGGAGTTTCCAGGCCATGGACCCAAAATCTCTATGTTTTGTTCCCTGAGCCATTTAGTTATCACCTTTGCTTTATGGCAAGGTTCTCCATCATGCTGGAAAAGGCATTGTTGATCGCCAAACTGCTGTTGGAGGGTTGGGAGAAGTTGCTCTTGGAGGACATTCTGGTACCATTCTTTATTCATGGCTGTGTTTTTAGGCAAGACTGTGAGAGAGCCGATTCCCTTGGCTGAGAAGCAACCCCACACATGAATGGTTTCAGGATGCTTAACAGTTGGCATGAGACAAGACTGGTGGTAGCGCTCACCTTTTCTTCTCCGAATGAGGCGTTTTCCTGATGTCCCAAACAATCGAAAAGGGGATTCATCAGAGAAAATAACTTTACCCCAGTCCTCAGCAGTCCACTGCCTGTACCTTTTGCAGAATATCAGTCTGTCCATGATGTTTTTTCTGGAGAGAAGTGGCTTCTTTGCTGCCCTCCTTGAGACCAGGCCTTGCTCCAAGAGTCACCGCCTCACAGTGCGTGTAGATGCACTCACACCTGCCTGCTGCCATTCCTGAGCAAGCTCTGCACTGCTGGTAGCCCGATCCCGCAGCTGAAACACTTTTAAGAGACGGTCCTGGCGCTTGCTGGTCTTTCTTGGGCGCCCTGGAGCCTTTTTGGCAACAATGGAACCTCTCTCCTTGAAGTTCTTGATGATGCGATAGATTGTTGACTGAGGTGCAATCTTTCTAGCTGCGATACTCTTCCCTGTTAGGCCATTTTTGTGCATTGCAATGATGACTGCACGTGTTTCTTTAGAGATAACCATGGTTAACAGAAGGAAAACAATGATGCCAAGCACCAGCCTCCTTTTAAAGTGTCCAGTGGTGTCATTCTTACTTAATCATGACAGATTGATCTCCAGCCATGTCCTCATCAACACCCACACCTGTGTTAATGGAGCAATCACTGAAAAGAGGTTAGCTGGTCCTTTTAAGGCAGGGCTGCAATGATGTTTGTAGCGTCGGCGTCCCTGCCCTCTGCTAGGCAGGGACGCTGTTCCCCTGCGACAGCGTCCTCTGCCAGGCAGGGACGTCGCCCCCCCTTACCCGCGCTCAGCGTCCTCCTTCCGCCCTGCTGGGGCCACGCGCTCCTTCCCTGCTACTGGACTTAGGGCGCGTGCCCGCGCGCTCCCCCGCTCTTAAAGGGGCCGCGCGCATCTTTCAAAAAGGTCCCCGGCCAATGCCGGAGGACTCCTGTCATGGGTGCATCGCCACGAAGATCGTCGCGATTGCACATTCTGACTTCTCACAGCTGAGCTGCTGTTTCTTTGTGTTTGGTAATGAGAGAGTTAATTTTACCTAGCTCTTTGCTAAGACTAGGTTCAGCCTCGCCCGGCTGCTTTGGATTATGTTCTAATTAGTTTCCTTTATATTCCTGCCAGTCTGGGTGTTGGATGCCGGTGAAAGCATTCATATAGTTTAGCAGACTGGATCGGTTCTGGGAATACTTAAGCTAAGAGCTCCTTAGTTGTTTTTACTCTTACAGCTTATAGTTTATCTCTGAGACCTATGGTGTTCCTACTGTGTGTGAGTGTTGTATGTAAGACTTTATTTACTTTATTTCTTATCTTTCTTGTATGTCTTTCTGTTCATTAACCGTTACCTGGTCATTCCCTTTGGTGGTATTCAGGGTCCTTCTTAGGACTAGAATACAGTTGGCAGGGATTGATAGGAGACAGGGTTTACGCTGGTGGCCTGGACCTCTGTACCTTTAACAGTACCTCCAGGTTGAGGGATTAGTTAGGACCCCAGTTAGGGTCAGCTTAGACCCCGGTCACCCTCTAGCCGGAGACAGCGTATAACGGATTCCGTTTTGACCCACTGGACTTTCTGTCAGGTAAATCTATGTTATCATATAGCTATGCACATGTTATATAGTATGTTGCCCTTTTGATATAGATTATTGTCATCACATATATATATCTGCTATACAGCGTGACATTTTCACCGGCCATACTAAAGATTCTCCCCAGCTATCATGGATCCAGTAGCCCAGCTGGCCCGGCAGTTGCAGGGATTGTCCATGGAGTTGGCAGACATTAAGTCCAAGGTTTTGTCCCCCCCGGAGCAAACCAGATCTGAACCTAAGGTTGCTCTCCCGGACAGGTTCACTGGTGGGCGGGACAAATTTTTTACTTTCCGGGAGGCATGTAAATTGTACTTTCGGCTGCGGCCTCGGTCATCTGGGAGTGAAGAGCAGAGGGTGGGAATTGTTATCTCGCTCTTACAAGGGGATCCTCAATCTTGGGCGTTCTCTATTCCTCCAGGCTCCCCAGATCTCCAGTCAGTGGATCGATTTTTTACTGCCCTGGGTCTGGTATATGATGATCCGGATCGAGTCTCCCTTGCTGAAACAAGGTTACGTAAAATACGGCAAGGAAATCGTCCAGCGGAGGAATATTCTTCTGAGTTCCGTAGATGGGCAACAGATACTCAGTGGAATGACCCTGCTCTTAGGAGCCAGTTTTGTCAAGGGTTGTCTGACAAATTAAAAGATGTGTTGGCTCAGTATGATTCTCCTCCATCACTGGAGGCTGCTATGGCCCTCGCTATTCGCATTGATAGACGTCTTCGGGGAAGACGCGAGGTAACTCCGCCCCCCGTGATGACTCCACCTACTACTAAAGTCCCTTATACTGAGGTTCCTCTGGTCTGTTCTGAGGAACCCATGCAGTTGGGAGGGACATCATTTTGTAGGAGGGAATCAGCGGTGCGCCGCAAGACTAGAAGGTGTTTCTTTTGCGGGAGAGAGGGACATTTTGTTGGGGGGTGTCCATCCCGGACCTCTTTGAACCAAGGAGTTAACCTGGGAGTGTGTATTTCGTCCCCAAATCCCTCTCAGTTTCTCGTGCCTGCGGAGGTGGTGATTGGTACTAGAACTGAGAGGATTTCTGTTTTTCTTGATAGTGGGTCCGGGGCTAATCTGGTGGACACTCGGTTTGCCCAGGTGCATGGTATGCAACTGAGTGTATTGGCCAAACCGGTCCCTATACTCTCTATTGATTCTAGACCTCTTGGTCAAGGTAGCTTGGTACAAGCTGTTCATAACATAGATCTTCGAGTAGGGGCAATACATAAAGAGCAATTGTCTTGTTATGTGTTGGAGGGTCTGCCTGCTCCTATTGTGTTGGGACTTCCTTGGTTGGCTAAACATAACCCAGTGATTGATTGGCAATCCAGAAAGATAAGCCAGTGGGGTGAATTTTGCAAGAATAACTGCATGAGCACGGTCATCGGTGCGGTTGTGCCTAGGACTTTGCCTCCTTTTCTGGAGGACTTTTGGGAGAAGTTCTCAGAGGAGGGGTGTAAAGAGTTACCTCCTCATCGCACATATGACTGCTCAATAAAGTTGCTTCCTGATGCCTTATCTCGTACTTTCCCAGGGGTCGGGAAGACTGATGATCCGGTTCCTATTCCTCAGGAGGGAGTTGTAGTGTCAGCTGTATGCTCTGAGCTTGAGGGGGAGGTATTGGGGGCTCAGGGGGACGCCCCTGTGGGACTTCCAGGGAGACTGATAGTTCCAGATCGCTTAAGACTGAAGGTTACGGAGAACCCTTACAAACGGATGGCTGATAGGAGGAGAGTTTCTGGTCTAGATCTGAGGGTGAACGATCTGGTGTGGTTGTCTACCAGGAATATAAAACTTAAAGTTCCCTCCTGGAGGTTGGGTCCCAGATTCATCGGGCCATACAGGATCAGTTCCATAATTAATCCTGTGGCATTTCGTCTGGACCTTCCTCCTACGTTTAAAATTCATAATGTGTTTCACAAGTCATTACTTAAAAAGTATGTGGCACCAGTCATACCGTCACCTCTACCTCCTCCTTCAGTGGTAATCAATGATAACGTGGAAGTTCATTGGAGGGGGTATGGTCCTGAGGAGAGGACGTGGGTCCCTGCGTCTGATGATAACGCAGATCGATTGGTTCGGACCTTTCACACAACTTACCCGGACAGACCTGGTCATGAGGGTCCGGAGGCCCCTCGTAGAAGGGGGGGTACTGTCATGGGTGCATCGCCACGAAGATCGTCGCGATTGCACATTCTGACTTCTCACAGCTGAGCTGCTGTTTCTTTGTGTTTGGTAATGAGAGAGTTAATTTTACCTAGCTCTTTGCTAAGACTAGGTTCAGCCTCGCCCGGCTGCTTTGGATTATGTTCTAATTAGTTTCCTTTATATTCCTGCCAGTCTGGGTGTTGGATGCCGGTGAAAGCATTCATATAGTTTAGCAGACTGGATCGGTTCTGGGAATACTTAAGCTAAGAGCTCCTTAGTTGTTTTTACTCTTACAGCTTATAGTTTATCTCTGAGACCTATGGTGTTCCTACTGTGTGTGAGTGTTGTATGTAAGACTTTATTTACTTTATTTCTTATCTTTCTTGTATGTCTTTCTGTTCATTAACCGTTACCTGGTCATTCCCTTTGGTGGTATTCAGGGTCCTTCTTAGGACTAGAATACAGTTGGCAGGGATTGATAGGAGACAGGGTTTACGCTGGTGGCCTGGACCTCTGTACCTTTAACAGTACCTCCAGGTTGAGGGATTAGTTAGGACCCCAGTTAGGGTCAGCTTAGACCCCGGTCACCCTCTAGCCGGAGACAGCGTATAACGGATTCCGTTTTGACCACTGGACTTTCTGTCAGGTAAATCTATGTTATCATATAGCTATGCACATGTTATATAGTATGTTGCCCTTTTGATATAGATTATTGTCATCACATATATATATCTGCTATACAGCGTGACAACTCCACCCTATATAAAGTACTTCCTCCTTAATGGAGGTGCCCAAGCAATGTTGTTATTGCACTGTTCACTACTCTGCTTTAGCCCTCAGGGTCCGTTACCAGTTACCTGCCTGTTTCCTGCCAGTTTGCTTTCTGCTACCTGCCTGCAAGCCTGCCTGGAGGTTTGGCCGTCACATGCGGTGACCATCGGCAATTCCAGAGAACCTCGCCTGCTCACTTGGGAGCGCTCATCTGCCATCTGCCTGCAAGTCTACCTGGAGGTTCGGCCATCACCTGCGGTGTCCATTGGCTATTCCAGAGACTCTCGCCTGCTCACTTGGGGGCGTTCATCTGTCATCTGCCTGCTAGCCTACCGGGAGGCTCCACCATCTCAGGTCGTATATACCTGTCCATTCAGAGACTGCCCGGCCCCTTGCCTGCCTGTTTATCCAGAGACTGCCCCGGTCACTTGCCGTGACTACCCGCCTGTTTATCCAGAGACTGCCCCGGCCCCTTGCCTGCCTGTTTATCCAGAGACTGCCCCGGTCACTTGCCGTGACTACCCGCCTGTTTATCCAGAGACTGCCCTGGTCACTTGCTGTGACTACCTGCCTGTCTACCCAGAGACTGTCCCGGTCACTTGCTGTGACTACCTGCCTGTCTACCCAGAGACTGCCCCGGTCACTTGCCGTGACTACCCGCCTGTCTATCCAGAGACTGCCCCGGTCACTTGCCGTGACCTCCCACCTGTCTGTCCAAAGACTGCCCCCGTCACTTGCAGTGACTTCCTGTCCGTGTCCCCGGGCGCCACCCGCTCCTTTACAAGGAAAGCCTCCTTGTATAATAAAGCTCAGTGGTTCCGCCTCCCAGACCCGTTACAGTTTGCTCGGGCCATGGAACCCGGTGGCACCCAAACTCCCTCGCTCTCTGACCTGTGTCATGAACTGTCTCGTCAGAGGTCTCAACAGGAGTCCATCCTGGGTCACCTGCGGAATGTTAATTCCCGCCTGGACACCCTGACTACTTCACCAGCAACCACCGCGGGCGCCATGACTCGCAATCCGGCAGTTCCGCTGCTTACCAATTCCGTGGTTTCCGTTCCTGGACCTCGACTTTCAGCTCCTCCTCGGTTTGGAGGCGACCCTGCTCTGGCTCGGGGTTTCATTAACCAGTGCACCCTGCATTTTGAACTCCTGGCACACCAGTTTAACTCCGACCGGGCCAAAATTGCCTTCATCATGTCCCATCTCACCAGAGAGGCCCTGGCCTGGCTAAATCCTCTTTGGGAGAGAGAGGACCCTCTGGTGTCTGACCTGTCTGCTTTTCTCTCAGCCTTCCGGAAGGTATTCGACGAACCCGGACGGAAGACCTCCTCTGCATCTTCTCTGCTGCGTCTCCGTCAGGGAAGTCTCACCGTGGGTCAATATGCCATACGGTTCCGTACCCTTGCCTCGGAGCTAGCTTGGGATAATGACGCTCTGATATCTGTCTTCTGGGAGGGTCTGTCCGGCCGTATTAAAGATGAACTTGCCGGTCGGGACATTCCAACCTCTCTCGATGACCTAATAACTCTTGCCAATCGAATTGATCTGCGGTTCCAGGAGCGCGCTAAAGAGGTCACCCGTGAGAGAAGGTTTCCTCGTCTAGCTCCTTCTTTTCAGAGACCTCTAACTCCTTCCGTTTCTCCTCAGGTACACTCTTCTGAGCCTATGCAAGTCGACCAAACCAAGATGGTCAAAGCCCGTCAGGACTTACGCCGTACCGAGGGGAGTTGCTTCTACTGTGGCAGTAAGGAGCACTGGATCCGTACCTGCCCAGAGAGGTCGGGAAACGCCTGTGTCTAGGTTCGCTCGGAGAGGTCCACCTAGACAAAAATAAATCCTCTTCATCTCTGCTGTTGTCAGTCTCAATTCTCCTCGGTGAGAACCGTTATTTCGAACTAGCCCAACTTGATTCTGGAGCAGCCGGGAATCTTGTTTCACAGGCTCTAGTAGAAAAATATCGCATTCCTACCAAACCTCTGGTTGAACCAGTATCTGTTGCTGCTGTGGATGGGGGTCTCCTACCACGTCCCATCCAACTTATCACTGAAGCCATAACCCTGCAGGTGGGAATGTTGCATTCTGAGAGCATCTCGTTTCATGTTCTGCCTGGACTCTCGCACGCTTTCTTACTAGGTCTGCCTTGGCTCCAAAAGCATGCACCCGTGCTCGACTGGCAGACTGGAGAGATCCTTCGCTGGGGACAGGACTGTCATAAAACTTGTTTGGTTCCTGTTCATCCCGTCCGTCCTTCTCCTACACCAACTAATCTACCAGGGCTCCCGATTCCATATTGGTCTTTCGCTGATGTCTTTAATAAAAAGGAAGCAGAGACATTACCCCCTCACAGACCGTATGATTGCCCGATCGACCTGCTACCCGGTACTACGCCTCCCCGTGGGCGTATTTACCCATTGTCCGCTGCTGAGACCAGGTCGATGTCCGAATATATCGAGGAGAATTTGGCTAAGGGATTCATCCGGAAATCCACCTCCCCAGCGGGAGCAGGTTTCTTCTTCGTAAAAAAAAAAGACGGCTCTCTCCGTCCCTGTATTGACTACAGAGGCCTAAATTTGATCACGGTGAAGAATAAGTACCCTCTTCCGCTCATTCCAGAATTGTTTGATCGTCTGAGGGGGGCTAGAATCTTCACCAAACTGGATCTTCGTGGGGCATATAACCTGGTCCGTATCCGTCGGGGAGATGAATGGAAGACGGCATTCAATACCCGGGACGGCCACTACGAGTATTTGGTAATGCCCTTTGGTCTCTGTAATGCTCCAGCAGTCTTTCAGGAGTTGGTCAATGACATCTTCCGGGACCTTCTCTACTCCTGCGTTGTGGTGTACCTAGACGACATCTTGGTCTTCTCTCCGGATCTCCAGTCTCACCGGAGGGATGTTCGTCAGGTTCTGCTCAGTCTCAGGCAGAATCACCTCTTCGCCAAATATGAGAAGTGCCTCTTTGAGCAGACCTCGCTTCCGTTTTTGGGCTACATCATTTCTCAGACAGGCCTACGAATGGATCCGGAGAAACTGTCTGCCATCGAGAAATGGCCCCGACCGGAGGGGTTGAAGGCCATTCAGCGGTTCCTGGGATTCGCCAATTATTACCGTCTTTTCATACCGCACTTCTCTTCCCGGACTGCTCCAATCTCCGCGCTCACCCGCAAGGATGCTAATCCCAAACAGTGGACGCCCGAAGCAGAGGAGGCCTTTCTTTCTTTAAAACAGGCCTTCTCTTCCGCTCCAGTGCTGCATCGCCCGGACGGCAACAAGCAGTTCTTCCTGGAGGTGGACGCTTCCTCTTCTGGAGCCGGAGCGGTACTTACTCAAAAATCTTCATCCGGGAGGATGGTATCTTGCGGCTTCTTCTCCAAACTCTTCTCCTCTTCTGAGCGCAATTACTCCATAGGAGACCGAGAGTTATTGGCCATCAAGCTGGCATTGGAGGAGTGGCGTTACCTACTCGAGGGGGCTCTTCATCCGGTAATCATTTACACTGACCACAAAAATCTGGCTTACCTCCAGCATGCCCAGAGACTTAACCCTCGCCAAGCCCGGTGGTCCTTGTTTTTTGCCCGCTTTGATTTTCTCTTACATTTTCGCCCGGCCGACAAGAACATCAAGGCGGACGCCTTGTCCCGGTCCTTCCTGGTGTCGGATCTCGAGGAGGAACCTAAACATATCATCGATCCCGCCAGAGTGATGCGGGTGGCTCCCGTGAGTCTAAATCGTCTCCCTCCTGGCAAGACGTTCGTATCAGTAACCGATCGGGAGAGAATCCTACACTGGGGTCATTCGTCTAAACTAGCTGGCCACGCTGGTCAGAAAAAGACCCTCCAGCTCATTACTCGGCATTACTGGTGGCCTACCCTGCACAAGGACGTAATAGACTTTGTTTCTGCCTGTGTCTCCTGTGCCCGCAACAAAGTTCCGAGACACCTGCCTGCCGGCCGTCTTCTTCCGCTTCCTGTACCCGCTGCTCCCTGGCAGCATATAGCCATGGATTTCATAACAGATCTGCCCGTCTCTGCCGGTTGTACGGTCATTTGGGTGGTCGTTGACCGATTTTCCAAGATGGCTCACTTCATTCCCCTGCCAGGGCTTCCGTCTGCACCCGAGTTGGCTAAAGACTTTATCCGCCACATCTTCCGTCTTCATGGTCTGCCTCGTCACATTGTGTCGGATCGTGGGGTACAGTTCACCTCACGTTTCTGGAGAGCCACTTGTAAGTTGCTAGACGTCACCTTGGATTTCTCCTCCGCTTACCACCCGCAGTCCAATGGACAAGTCGAGCGAATCAATCAGAATCTGACCAGTTATCTCCGGCACTTCGTTAATGCCCACCATTCTGACTGGGTGGATCTCCTGCCTTGGGCCGAATTCTCTTACAACAATCACGAGAGCGAATCTTCCTCCAAATCTCCGTTTTTTGTAGTCTTCGGTCAACACCCCCGGATCCCTGTTCCTGTTTCCATCTCTGTGGACAATCCAGCTGCGGAATCTCTGGTTAACGAATTTTCCTCCATATGGGAGAGTACCCGGTCCGCACTCATTCTGTCATCCGAGCGCATAAAGAAACATGCTGACAAAAGACGTTTGGATCCTCCTCAATTCCGTCCTGGGGATAAGGTCTGGCTTTCGTCCAAGTATGTCCGGCTCAAGATTCCTTCCTACAAGTTAGGTCCTCGGTTCATCGGTCCTTTTGAGATCATCAGTCAGATCAACCCGGTGTCCTATAAATTGAAACTCCCGGCCAATTTGCGGATTCCTAACTCCTTCCATGTATCTCTCCTCAAACCGGTGGTACTTAACTCTTTTGTCAAGTCTACAGGTACACCTCCTGCTCCAGTGTCTGCTGAAGACGAATTTGAGGTTGAGAACATTCTGGCCACAAAAAGGGTAGGAAGAAAGACCTACTTTCTGGTGGATTGGAAGGGGTTTGGTCCTGAGGAGAGAATGTGGGAGCCTCGGGAGAACATCCATGCCCCTCTCATCCTAGCTAAATTTCTTTCTGGCCTAAAAAGGGGGGGGCCTAAGGGGGGTGTACTGTAGCGTCGGCGTCCCTGCCCTCTGCCAGGCAGGGATGCTGTTCCCCTGCGACAGCGTCCTCTGCCAGGCAGGGACGTCGCCCCCCTTACCCGCGCTCAGCGTCCTCCTTCCGCCCTGCTGGGGCCGCGCGCTCCTTCCCTGCTACTGGACTTAGGGCGCGCTCCCCCCGCTCTTAAAGGGGCCGCGCGCATCTTTCAAAAAGGTCCCCGGCCAATGCCGGAGGACTCCACCCTATATAAAGTACTTCCTCCTTAATGGAGGTGCCCGAGCAATGTTGTTATTGCACTGTTCACTACTCTGCTTTAGCCCTCAGGGTCCGTTACCAGTTACCTGCCTGTTTCCTGCCAGTTTGTTTTCTGCTACCTGCCCGCAAGCCTGCCTGGAGGTTTGGCCGTCACATGCGGTGACCATCGGCAATTCCAGAGAACCTCGCCTGCTCACTTGGGAGCGCTCATCTGCCATCTGCCTGCAAGTCTACCTGGAGGTTCGGCCATCACCTGCGGTGTCCATCGGCTATTCCAGAGACTTTTATCTGCTCACTTGGGGGCGCTCATCCGCCATCTGCCTGCAAGCCTACCTGGAGGTTCAGCCATCACCTGCGGTGTCCATTGGCTATTCCAGAGACTCTCGCCTGCTCACTTGGGGGCGTTCATCTGTCATCTGCCTGCTAGCCTACCGGGAGGCTCCACCATCTCAGGTCGTATATACCTGTCCATTCAGAGACTGCCCCGGCCCCTTGCCTGCCTGTTTATCCAGAGACTGCCCCGGTCACTTGCCGTGACTACCCGCCTGTTTATCCAGAGACTGCCCCGGCCCTTGCCTGCCTGTTTATCCAGAGACTGCCCCGGCCCCTTGCCTGCCTGTTTATCCAGAGACTGCCCCGGTCACTTGCTGTGACTACCTGCCTGTCTACCCAGAGACTGTCCCGGTCACTTGCTGTGACTACCTGCCTGTCTACCCAGAGACTGTCCCGGTCACTTGCCGTGACTACCCGCCTGTCTATCCAGAGACTGCCCCGGTCACTTGCCGTGACTTCCTGTCCGTCTCCCCGGGCGCCACCCGCTCCTTTACAAGGAAAGCCTCCTTGTATAATAAAGCTCAGTGGTTCCGCCTCCCAGACCCGTTACAATGTTGAAATGTGTTTTGGGGGATAAAGTTCATTTTCTAGCCAAATATTGACTTTGCAAGTAATTGCTGTTAAGCTGATCACTCTTTATAACATTCTGGAGTATATGCAAATTGCCATTAGAAAAAGTGAAGCAGTAGACTTTGTAAAAATTAACCCCTCTCTGACATTAGACGTACTATCCCGTCCATAAAACCCGTGACAATCTGACCATGGAAGGGATAGTACGTCATAGGCGATCAGCTGCGCTCCCAGAGGGAGCGCAGCTAATCACCACCGGGTGTCAGCTGATTATCACAGCTGACACCCGTGACTGTGTGTCAGGAGCGGTCACGGACCGCTCCCGGCACATTAACCCCTTGCACACCGCGATCAAACATGATCGCGGTGTACTGGGGGCACAGGGGAGGATCGCGCAGGGTGGGGGCTCCCTGCGCGCCCCCCTGAGACCCTCAGACCAGCGCGATGTGATCGCGCTGTTCTGAGGGCTTCCTCCCTCCCAGGACCCGGATCCAAGATGGCGCCGGGGTCCTGGAGGGAGGCGGCTTCCTCAGTGCCTGCTGAGAGCAGGCACTGAGAAGCCTGCTGCACTGCCTGAGCGATCGCTGGTGTGACAGAGTGCTGTGCACACTGTCACACCAGCGATCTGATAAAATACAGTGATGTCCCACCTGTTGTGAATGTGCTAGAAATGAATTCTGAGCAGAAGCTCCCTCTGGTGGTTACAAACAGTACTGAACTATCCAATGAAGATTGTGAAGATTGGCGATCAGGTGTTACTGACTGGTCTTATATAAGGGAGGTTCCCTCCCATCAGGGTTGCCGGTGATCAATTGTTCTGGCCTCATCTTTGATTCCTGTTCACTTTGTAGCTTGCTGTTTCGTGCCTGCATCTTCTGCTAACAGATAAGACATTTTCTTCTTTTAGTTTTTTGTGCTTGCTTTTTGCATTTTGTCCTGCACTTCTGTGGGGGTCTGCCGGGTCCCCTCCGGGGGCTTGTGCTCCTCTCAGTTTAGTTCAGCCACTGTTTGTTCGTTTGCCTTTTCCAGTTTTTCAGTGGCTGCTGTTTAGTTTTGTTGCACCAGAGAACTAATTTAGGTGGTAGAGGTCGTGTGATCTCAGGTGTTTTTGTAATTAGTAGAGTTGGTACTTTTCAGGGTTTTTTGGGATTGCAGTAAGTGTCCTTCCTATCCTTTTCTATTTAGGAAGTTTGGGCCCCAACGTTTGCTCATACTATTTTCTATCTGTGTCTGTATTTTCCTCTTGTCTAACCGCCATTACATGTTTGGGGGCTTTCTATGTTCTTTGGGGATCTGCTCCGGGGCAGATAGTTTTCCTCTTTCTGTCTTTAGGTGTAGTTAGCTTCTCAGGCTGTGACGAGGCGTCTAGGACCAACGTAGGTACGCTCCACGGCTGCCTTTAGTTGTGGTGGTTAGTCAGGGTACTGCAATCCCATAGATTCCAACCTCTCTGGTGTATTTCCTTTTTTGCCTGCTCTCCTCAGCTACCAAATCATAACACCACCCTGGGACAAAGTAAAAAAAGTTAAAAAAATAAAAATAAACATGTTTTAAACAAAAATCCAAAATAAATAAAAAAAAAAAAAAAAATATTCCCCAATAAATTCATTTCTTGCTGTAAATAAAAAAAACAAAACAATAAAAGTACACATATTTGGTATCGCCGCGTCCGTAACGACCTCCCCTATAAAACTGTCCCACTAGTTAACCCCTTTAGTGAACCCCTTAGAAAAAAAAAAAAAAAACAAAGCAAAAAATCAATGCTTTATCATCATACCGCCGAACAAAAAGTGGAATAACACGCGATCAAAAAGACCGATATAAATAAACATGGTACCGCTGAAAACGTCATCTTGTCCCGCAAAAAACGAGCCGCCATACAGCATCATCAGCGAAAAAATAAAAGTTATAGCTCGCAGAATAAAGCGATGCAAAAATAATTATTTTTGATATAAAATTGTTTTTATTCTATAAAAGCGCCAAAACATAAAAAAATGATATAAATGAGATATCGCCATAATCGTACTGACCCGAAGAATAAAACTGCTTTATCAATTTTACCACACGCGGAACAATAAAAACGCCTCCCCCAAAAGAAATTCATGAATTGCTGATTTTTGTTCATTCTAACCTCCCAAAAATCGAGAATAAAAAGCGATCAAAAAATGTCACATGCTCAAAAATGGTACCAATAAAAACGTCAACTCGTACCGCAAAAAATAAGACCTCACATGACTCTGTGGGCCAAAATATGCAAAAATTATAGCTCTCAAAATGTGGCGATGCAAAAAACTATTTTTGCAATAAAAAGCGTCTTTTAGCGTGACAGCTGCCAATCATGAAAACCCGCTATAAATAGTAAATCAAACCCCCCTTTATCACCCCCTTAGTTAGGGAAAAGTAATAAAATAAAAAAATGTATTTATTTCCATTTTCCCATTAGGGTTAGGGTTGCGGCTAAAGTTAGGGTTAGGGTTGGCGCTAAAGTTAGGATTAGGGTTAGGGTAGGGATTAGGGGTGTGTTAGGGTTAGGTTTGTGGTTAGGGTTGGGACTAGGGTTAGGGGTGTGTTGGGGTTAGGGTTGGAGTTAGAATTGGGGGGGTTTCCACTGTTTAGGCACATCATGGGCTCTCCAAACGTGACATGGCATCTGATCTCAATTCCAGCCAATTCTGCGTTGAAAAAGTCAAACGGTGCTCTTTCCCTTCTGAGCTCTGCCATGCGTCCAAACAGTAGTTTATCCCCACATATGGGGTATCAGCGTACTCTGAACCCCAAGAGTTATTGTGCAATTTGTCCTATTTCTTCTGTTACCCTTGGGAAAATAAAAAACTGGGGGCGAAAATACCATTTTTGTACAAAAAAAAATATTTTTTTGTTTTTACGGCTGTACATTATAAACTTCTGTGAAGCACTTGGGGCTTCATAGCGCTCACCACACATCTAGATAAGTTCCTTGTGGGGTCTATTTTCCAAAATAGGGTCACTTGTTGGGGATTTCCACTGTTTAGGCGCATCAGGGGCTCTCCAAATGCGACATGACGCCCCCAGACCATTCCATCAAAGTCTGCAATCCAAAACGTCACTACTTCCCTTCCAAGCCCCGACGTGTGCCCATACAGTAGTTTTCGCCCACATATTGGGTATCCGCGTACTCAGGACAAATTGGACAACAACTTTTGGGTTCCAATTTCTTCTGTTACCCTTGTGAAAATAAAATATTGGGGGCGAAAAAATCATTTTGTAAAAAAAAAAAAAGATTTTTTATTTTACGGCTGTACGTTATAAACTTTAGTGAAACACCTGGGGGTTCAAAGTTCTCACCACACATCTAGATAAGTTCCTTGAGGGGTCTAGTTTCCAAAATGGTGTCATTTATGGTTGTTTCCACTGTTTAGGCAGATCAGGAGCTCTCCAAACACGACATGGCGTCCAGCCAATTCTGCGTTGAAAAAGTCAGACGGCGCTCCTTCCCTTCCAAACTCTGCCATGCACCCAAACAGTGGTTTACCCCCACATATGGGGTATCAGCGCACTCAGGACAAATTGCACAATAACTTTTGGAGTCTTGTTACCCTTGGAAAAATAAAAATTGGGGTGAAAAGATCATTTTTGTGGAAAAAATATGATTTTTAAATTTTACATCTCTACGTTATAAACTTGTGTGAAGCACTTGGGGGTTCAAATTGCTCATCAAAGATCTAGATAAGTTCCTTAAGGGGTCTAGTTTCCCAAATGGGGTCATTTGTGGGGGGTTTCCACTGTTTAGGCACATCAGGGGCTCTCCAAATGCAACATGGCATCCAATCTCAATTCTGTTATGTTTCGGTAGCTGAGGAGTGCAGGTAAAAAATGCAATACACCAGAGCAGTTGGAATCTATGAGATTGCAGTACCCTGACTAACCACCACAACTAGAGGCAGCCGTGGAGCGTTCCTACGTTGGTCCTAGACGCCTCGTCACAGCCTGAGAAACTAACTACACCTAAAGATAGAAAGAGGAAAGCTATCTGCCCGGAGCAGATCCCCAAAGAACATAGAAAGCCCCCAAACATGTAATGGCAGTTAGACAAGAAGAAATACTGACACAGACAGAAAATAGTATGAGCAAACTTTGGGGCCCAAACTACCTAAATAGAAAAGGATAGGAAGGGCACTTACTGCAATCCCAAAAAACCCTGAAAAGCACCAACTCTACTAATTTCAAAATTACCTGAGATCACACGACCTCTACCACCTAAATTAGTTCTCTGGTGTAACAAAATCAAGACAGCAGCCACTGAAAAAACTGGAAAAAGCAAATGTACAAACATCAGTGGCTGAACTAAACTGAGAGGGCAAAAACCCCCGGAGGGGACCCTGAAGGCCCCCACAGAAGTGCAGGATAAAATGCAAAAATCAAGCACAAAAACAAAAAGAAGAAAATGTCTTATCTGTTAGCAGGAGATGCAGACACGACACAGCAGGCTACAAAGGAAACAGGACTCAAGGATTGAGACCAGAACAATTGATCACCGGCAACCCTGATGGGAAGGCGACTCCCTTATATAAGACCAGTCAGTAACACCTGATTCCCACTCCTCACAATCTTCACTGGACAGTCCAGTACCGCTTGTAACCACCAGAGGGAGCCTCTGCTCAGAACTCATTTCAAGTCCATTCACAACACAATTCCAGCCAATTTTGGTTGGAAAAAGTCAAATGGTGCTCCTTCCATTCCGAGCTCTGCCGTGCGCCCAAACAGTGGTTCCCCCCACATATGGGGTATCAGCGTACTCAGGACAAATTGTACAACCACTTATTTGGTCCAATTTCTCCTGTTACCCTTGGGAAAATAAAAAATTAGTGACTAAAAGATAATTTTTGTGGGAAAAAAATAGGATTTTTTATTTTCATGCCCGGGCATTATAAACTTGTGTGAAGCACTTGGGGGTTCAAAGTGCTCACCAAAGATCTAGATAAGTTCCTTAGGGGGTCTAGTTTCCAAAATGGGGTCACTTGTGGGGGGTTTCCACTGTTTAGGCTCATCTGGGGCACTGCAAACGGAACATGACCCCCATCAACGTCTGCATTCCAAAACGTTACTACTTCCTTTCCAAGCCCTGCCGTGCGCCCAAACAGTTTCCCCCCCCCACATATGGGGTATCAGCGTACTCAGGACAAATTGTGTTATGTTTCGGTAGCTGAGGAGTGCAGGTAAAAAAGGAAATACACCAGAGCAGTTGGAATCTATGAGATTGCAGTACCCTGACTAACCATCGCAACTAGAGGCAGCCGTGGAGCGTTCCTACGTTGGTCCTAGACGCCTCGTCACAGCCTGAGAAACTAACTATACCTAAAGATAGAAATAGGAAAGCTATCTGCCCCGGAGCAGAACCCCAAAGATAATAGAAAGCCCCCAAACATGTAATGGCGGTTAGACAAGAGGAAATACTGACACAGAAAGAAAATAGTATGAGCAAACGCTGGGGCCCAAACTATCTAAATAGAAAAGGACAGGAAGGGTACTTACTGCAATCTCAGAAAACCCTGAAAAAACACCAACTCTACTAATTTCAAAATCACCTGAGATCACACGACCTCTACCACCTAAATTAGTTCTCTGGTGTAACAAAATCAAAACAGCAGCCACTGAAAAAAAACTGGAAAAAGCAAAAGTACAAAACACAGTGGCTGGACTAAACTGAGAGGGCAAAAGCCCCCGGAGGGGACCCAGAAGGCCCCCACAGAAGTGCAGGACAAAATGCAAAAATATAGCAAAAACACAAAATAAGAAATTGTCTTATCTGATAGCAGGAGATGCAGACACGACACAGCAGGCTACAAGGGAAACTGGAAAGAAGGATTCAGACCAGAACAATTGATCACCGGCAACCCTGATGGGAAAATGACTCCCTTATATAAGACCAGTCAGTAACACCTGATTCCCAGTCCTCACAATCCTCACTAGTACCGCTTGTAACCACCAGAGGGAGCCTCTGCTCAGAACTCATCTCAAACCCATTCACAACAGTACCCCCCCCTTGAGGAGGGGTCACCGAACCCTCATTTGAGCAACCAGGTCGGTCAGGATGAGTTCTATGATACGCACGGATAAGTCTCCTAGCATGGATGTCCGAAGCAAACACCCAAGAATTGTCTTCCTGACCATAACCTCTCCATTTAACCAAATACTGGAGTCTTCGTCTAGAAAAACGAGAATCCAATATTTTCTCAACCACATACTCCAGATTGCCCTCAACCAAAACAGGGTCAGGAGGCACAGCAGCAGGAACCACTGGCTCAACAAACCTCTTCAACAAGGACTTGTGGAATACGTTATGGATCTTAAAAGTCCCTGGAAGAAGCAAACGAAAAGAAACAGGATTAATAATCTCCATGATTTTATAAGGTCCAATGAACCTAGGCTTAAATTTAGGAGATGCTACTCTCATAGGAATATTCTTTGAGGACAACCAGACCAAGTCCCCCACTTTAAACCGAGGACCATCAGTCCTATGCCGGTTAGCAAACCGCTGGGCCCTCTCCTGAGAGAGGGACAACCTCTCCACTACCTGGTCCCAAATATGCTGCATACGCTCAACAACAGAGTCAACACCTGGACAGACAGAAGCCTCCGTCTGTCCTGAAGAAAATCGAGGGTGAAACCCAAATTACAGAAAAACGGAGACATCAAAGTGGCAGAGCTAGCCCTATTATTAAGAGCAAACTCAGCCAAAGGCAAAAAAGAGACCCAGTCATCCTGATCAGCAGACACAAAGCATCTTAGATAAGTCTCCAATGTCTGGTTTGTTCTCTCAGTTTGACCATTGGTCTGAGGATGAAATGCCGAGGAGAAAGACAATTGAACACCCAGTTTAGAACAAAAAGTCCTCCAAAATCTGGAAACAAACTGGACTCCTCTGTCAGACACAATGTTCTCAGGAATGCCGTGTAAACGAACCACGTGCTGAAGGAACAACGGCACCAATTCAGAGGAGGAAGGCAACTTAGGTAATGGCACAAGATGTATCATTTTGGAAAACCTATCACAAATTACCCAGATGGTGGTCATTCTCTGAGAAACAGGAAGATCGGAAATTAAATCCATAGAGATATGGGTCCATGGTCTCTTGGGCACAGGCAATGGCATCAACAAACCACTAGAGCGAGAGCAAGGCTTGGAGCGAGAGCAAGTCCCGCAGGACTGCACAAATTCCCTGACATCGCGAGACAAGGTAGGCCACCAAAAGGACCGACTAACCAAGTCTCTGGTACCAAAAATTCCGGGATGCCCAGCCAATGCGGAACAATGAATCTCAGACATCACACTCTTTTTCCATTGGTCCGGGACAAACAATTTTCCAACAGGGCAGCGCTCGGGCCTATCCTCCTGACACCCCTCCAGAGCAAGTCTCAAATTGGGCGAGATGGCGGAAAGAACTACACCCTCCTTCAAAATAACAGAGGGATCAGATAGCTCAGGAGAGTCCGCAAGGAAACTCCTCGAGAGGGCATCCGCCTTAACATTCTTAGTGCCAGGAAGAAAGGAAACCACAAAATTAAAACGTGTGAAAAACAAGGCCACCTGGCCTGTCTAGGATTGAGTCGCTTGGCAGATTCCAGATAGACCAGATTCTTATGGTCCGTAAGGACCACCACCTGATGTTTGGCTCCCTCCAGCCAATGTCTCCACTCTTCAAAAGCCCACTTCATGGCCCAAAATAACTCCCGATTACCCACGTCATAAATACGTTCAGTAGGAGAAAATTTTCGAGAGAAAAAGGCACAAGGGTTACTTTTAGAGGTCTCTGGATCTTTTTGGGACAAAACGGCACCTGCCCCAATTTCAGAGGCATCAACCTCCACCTGAAATGGCAGAGAAACATCAGGCTGCCGTAGAACAGGAGCAGAAGTGAATCTCTGCTTAAGTTCCTGAAACGCAGAGACTGCCTCAGGAGGCCAATTCACCACATCAGAACCCTTTCTGGTCAAATCAGTTAATGGTTTAACAATAACCGAGAAATTACCAATAAATTTACGATAAAAATTGGCAAAACCCAAAAATCTCTGAAGAGCCTTTAATGAAGTAGGTTGGACCCAATCACAGATGGCCTGAACCTTGACCGGGTCCATTTCAATAACAGATGGGGACAAAATGAATCCCAGAAATGAGATCTTCTGTACGCCAAAAAGACACTTTGATTCCTTCACATACAGAGCATTCTCTCTCAAAATCTGGAATACAGTTCGAACATGTTTCACATGAGAGTCCCAGTCATTAGAAAAAATCAAGATATCATCCAAATAAACAATCAGAAACTTGTCCACAAAATCCCTGAAAATGTCATTCATGAAGGACTGGAAGACGGAAGGAGCATTAGTGAGCCCAAAGGGCATCACAAGGTACTCAAAATGCCCTTCAGGGGTGTTAAATGCCGTCTTCCATTCATCCCCGTGCTTAATGCGAATAAGGTTATACGCCCCCCTGAGGTCAAGCTTGGTAAACCAAGTAGCGTTTTTCACCCTGGAAAACAGGTCAGAAATCAAGGGTAACGGGTATTGATATTTCACAGTAATATTGTTCAAGAGACGATAATCAATACACGGCCTTAATGAACCATCTTTTTTGGCCACAAAGAAAAATCCGGCACCTAAGGGTGAAGAGGATGGTCTGATATGACCCTTCTCAATGATTCTTGATATAAGACCGCATAGCGTCATGTTCAGGTACAGACAAGTTAAAAAGGCGACCTTTAGGAATTTACTACCCGGCACTAATTCAATAGCGCAGTCATAGCTCCTATGGGGAGGTAAGGATGCAGATTTACTTTCGCTAAAAACATCATGTTATGTTTCGGTAGCTGAGGAGTGCAGGTAAAAAAGGAAATACACCAGAGCAGTTGGAATCTATGAGATTGCAGTACCCTGACTAACCACCGCAACTAGAGGCAGCCGTGGAGCGTTCCTACGTTGGTCCTAGACGCCTCGTCACAGCCTGAGAAACTAACTACACCTAAAGATAGAAATAGGAAAGCTATCTGCCCCGGAGCAGAACCCCAAAGATAATAGAAAGCCCCCAAACATGTAATGGCGGTTAGACAAGAGGAAATACTGACACAGAAAGAAAATAGTATGAGCAAACGCTGGGGCCCAAACTATCTAAATAGAAAAGGACAGGAAGGGTACTTACTGCAATCTCAGAAAACCCTGAAAAAACACCAACTCTACTAATTTCAAAATCACCTGAGATCACACGACCTCTACCACCTAAATTAGTTCTCTGGTGTAACAAAATCAAAACAGCAGCCACTGAAAAAAAACTGGAAAAAGCAAAAGTACAAAACACAGTGGCTGGACTAAACTGAGAGGGCAAAAGCCCCCGGGGGGACCAGAAGGCCCCCACAGAAGTGCAGGACAAAATGCAAAAAAATAGCAAAAACACAAAATAAGAAATTGTCTTATCTGATAGCAGGAGATGCAGACACGACACAGCAGGCTACAAGGGAAACTGGAAAGAAGGATTCAGACCAGAACAATTGATCACCGGCAACCCTGATGGGAAAATGACTCCCTTATATAAGACCAGTCAGTAACACCTGATTCCCAGTCCTCACAATCCTCACTAGTACCGCTTGTAACCACCAGAGGGAGCCTCTGCTCAGAACTCATCTCAAACCCATTCACAACAAAATTGGACAACAACTTTTGGGGTCCAATTTCCTTGGGAAAATTCAAAAATTTGGGACTAAAAAATCATTTTTGTGGAAAATTGTTTTTTTTTTTTTTTTCACACCCAGGCATTATAAACTTTTGTGAAACACTTGGGGGTTCAAAGTGCTCACAACAGATCTAGATAAGTACCTTAGGGGGTCTAGTTTCCAAATGGTGTCACTTGTGGAGGTTTCCACTGTTTAGGCGCATCAGAGGTTCTCCAAACGCGACATGGCATCCAATCTAAATTCCAGCCAATTTTAGTTTGAAAAAGTCAAACGGCGCTCCTTCCCTTACGAGCTCTGCCGTGTGCCCAAACAGTGGTTTTCCCCCACATATTGGGTATTGGCGTACTCAGGAGAAATTGCATAACAACCTTATCTGTCCATTTTCTCCTTTTACACTTGTGAAAATAAAAAAAAAGTTTGTAAAAGATCATTTTTCTGGCTAAAAAGTTAAATATTCATTTTTTCCTTCCACATTGCTTTAGTTCCTGTGAAGCACCTGAAGGGTTAATAAACTTCTTGAATGTGGTTTTGAGTACCTTGAGGGGTGCAGTTTTTAGAATGGTGTCACTTTTGGGTATTTTCTGCCATATAGACCCCTCAAAGTGACTTCAAATGTGAGGTGGTCCCTAAAAAAATGGCTTTGTAAATTTTGTTGTAAAAATGAGAAATCGCTGGTCAACTTTTAACCCTTATAACTTCCTAACAAAAAAAAATGTTGGTTCCAAAATTGTGCTGATGTAAAGTAGACATGTGGGAAATGTTATTTCTTAACTATTTTGTGTGATATATTTCTCTGTTTTAAGGGAATAAAAATTCAAAGTTACGAAAATTGCAAAATTTTTAAATTTTCGCCATATTTGCGTTTTTTCAAAAATAAACGCAAGTTATATCGAAAAATTTTACTTTTAACGTGAAGTACAATATGTCACGAGAAAACAATCTTAGAATCGCGAATATCCGTTGAAGCGTTCCAGAGTTATAACCTCATAAAGAGACAGTGGTCAGAATTGTAAAAATTGGCCCGGTCATTAACGTGCAAACCACCCTTGGGGGTGAAGGGGTTAATATTTGTGTCATTCTCAAAACTTTTGTCCATGACTGTACTGGTTCAGATAGGGCAGGAGAGGGAGAGGTAAGGGCCAGGCGGGTTTGGGTATAATAGTAATAATAATAATCATTATTTTTATATAGCGCTAACATATTCCACAGCGCTTTACAGTTTGCACACATTATCGTCACTCTCCTCGATGGGGCTCACAATCAGTATGTTTTTGGAGTGTGGGAGGAAACCGGAGTACCCGGAGGAAACCCACGCAAACACGGGGAGAACATACAAGTAGTATAGATACCCCACCTCTCGTCAAACTCAATCTGACAGGTCGACACGCCCCTATCATTTAATCCGTCTCCCTGGGATTTTTTTTTTAAATCAGATGATTTTTATTTAAAAATTGTCAGCATGAAACTTTGACAGTACATTTAACTTTAGCATATGATATAAACCGTATTCAACCTGACAGGCAATATAACTATTCTTACATCCTAAGTCCCCTACCCTCCCCCCCTCTCCCCCTAACCCCGTCCCTTTAAATCATTGCACATATCACACACCATGTCACATTTTGAATCCTTTTTTTCGAGACAACCCTTTACGATCCCTGTTTAAAGTACCAACTCAGAGGGTCAAGGGCGTGTAGGCAGACGCATTCTTTCTCTCATAAGAGCCTCCGAAGCCAGGCCCGGGTGCTCTATCCAGCCACCCCACACATTCTCAAACTGCATGTGTTGACCTCTTTTCGCATATATGTTCTGTTCCATCATAACAATAAAGTTAACCTTATTAATCAGTTCTTGTCTAACTGGCGCTTTGTCATCTAACCAGTGGGCCGCAATGAGCTTTCTGGCAGCATATAGGATTCTGGCTATGGTCAGCTTTCCCCACTCATCAACCGCGATATCCTCCATGCACCCCAATACACACGTCAGCGGGTTCCTTATAAGATCCACTCCCATTACCTCCTGTGTCAAATTAAGTGTTTGTACCCAAAAGTTCTGTAGGGCAGGGCAGGACCACATCATATGTAGGAGATCTGCCCCATCCTCAGAGCAGCGCGGACAGCAGGAATCCCTCCTCAGGCCCGCCCTCTTCATCCAGACCGGGGTCCTGTATACCCTATGTGTTAGGTAGAGTTGTGAGACTCTCCTGGCTTCACTCATAGAGACTTGGGGATGAATTGTAATACGCTCTCCCACTGAGAGTCCGAGATTGGTCCCACATCCTCTTCCCATTTTTCTCTGGACTTAGCCGGGTGCCGTACCAGGAATGAATCCAAAAAAACCCTATATACGAGGGAGATGAAACCCTTAGTGCCCCTTAGTGGCCCTATAAGATTCACCATCGCATCTGACTGCACCACTATTCTTGATGTTTTAAGCTGTCGATTGATTGCATGCCGCAGCTGCAAATATTGAAAAAAGAGGGATTGACTCAGAGGGAATTCCTTCCTGATCTCCTCAAAAGTCTTAAGCATGCCGCAACCAACAGCTGTGACACAAACCATATCCGACCCTTCTCCATTGAGCAAATCCCCTCAGACGCATTAACTCCCCCACTCTCGGGTCAAACCAAACCGACGAGAAGCGCGTGAGCTCCGTAATGCCCCTCCATTGTCTAACTCTTTGCCAAATCTTGTCCACCATAGCGATCGTCGGGAGCCTTTTAGGGTTCACCCGGAACCTACCAGCCTCTAAACTAGCAAGCAACGGACCTCTGCCCACTATAAACTCAATGAGCTTCCCAGCCGACGTAGATTGGGTAGGCTCCCCCCACCCCACCATATGCTGACATTGGGATGACACATAATAAACCCACGGGTTCGGGATTGCCAGGCCCCCCTCCTC
The DNA here is from genome assembly GCA_033576555.1 of Oophaga sylvatica. NCBI lineage: Eukaryota > Metazoa > Chordata > Amphibia > Anura > Dendrobatidae > Oophaga > Oophaga sylvatica. The sequence goes on along the minus strand of JARQOD010004220.1, from coordinate 9,823 downwards.
TTTTGACCTCTGTAGATGTTCAAGTTTAATGCGTGCCCTACTACCCTTCCAGATCAAGTCCCGGAAAAGAGAATCAATCCGTAGAATTTATTTTGCGCCAACCAGACAGGCGTATTATGGAGTATATATAGGAGTTGGGGCATGAGGATCATTTTTAATAAATTTGCTCTACCCGCCACAGACAGGAATAGTTTCTTCCACGCTGCAATTTTTTGTTGAAACTTATTGATAAGGGGGGTAAGATTGAGCCGTTCATATTCCTCCAATTTAGCAGAGATCACAATGCCCAAATATTTAAACTCCTAACCACCCTCAAAGGGGTCCCAGGTCTAGCACTAGGGGAGCAGCAGAGTCCACGGGAAGCAACACGGATTTATCCCAGTTGATAGTCAGTCCAGAAATAGAGCTGAATTTACTAATAACTGCCATAGCCGAACTTAGGGAGTCGCTCGGGTCAGCCAGAAACAGTAGCACATCATCCGCATATAAGGCCACTTTCTCTACGTGGGAGCCATATTGGAATCCCCGAATATCTGTGGTACCACGTATCTTTGCAGCTAACGGTTCTACAGCGATCGCAAACAGCAGGGGGGACAGGGGGCACCCTGCCTCGTTCCCCTATGTAGGGAGAAACTCTCAGACAGCAGACCATTAACCCGTATTTTAGCACTAGGGGATGTATATAGCAAACGTACCCAACCCACAAACAGATCACCAAATCCCATGGTTTTTCATTACCGCCCACAAAAACCTCCACTCCACACTGTCGAACGCCTTAGCGGCATCCAGGGAAACTATTACTCTCTGTCCCACATTATCCGCCCTCGCCTGCATGTTTAAGTATAATCGCCGGAGATTTATAGCTGTGGATTTGTTGGGCATAAACCCTGACTGGTCTTGGTGAATTAGGGATTCGATGACCTTGTTAAGTCGGTTCGCCAGCATTTTGGCCAATAACTTAATGTCAGTGGTCAACAAAGAGATCGGACGATATGAAGCTGGGTCCGTCAAATCTTTTCCCTGCTTTGGTAGGACAACAATTATCGCCTCTCGCATGGACCGGGGCAGCTCCCCCCCGCCAAATTGCAGTGTAAACCTCCATCAACTTGGGAAGCAACACCTCTTTGTATTTTTTGTAGACTTCTCCTGGGATACCGTCCCCCCCTGGGGCCTTGACACTAGGTACAGAGGCCAGAGCGGCCTCAAGTTCCTCCATATCAAAGGGCTCCTCAAGAAGCCTCTGCTCCGCCAGTGAGAGTCGTGGAAGCCGCACCCCCACTAAAAAGTTATCAATTTCCTCCTCCGATGGCTGCACATGTGACTGGTACAGATTTGAGTAAAATCCCATCATTACCTCCAGTATGGCCCTACTGCCTGTATGCTCACATCCGTCTTTCCCCTTTAATTTAGTGATATACGCCGATTCCCTTTGGGCCGCCACCACCCTGGACAGAAGGTGACCCGCTCTCTCTCCCTCCTCGAAAAACTTCATCGTGCAGAACAGCCTTTTCCTCTCCGCAGTTTTCATAGTCATATTACAAACCTCTCTCTGCGCTGATCTCAAACGTTCTCGGGCCTCTGGGGTTTGCTCCTCAATTAGTGCCGCCTCTGCTCCCTCTAATGACCTAATCAACTCCTGGTCTCTCCTGCCCGTTTCGGTTTTAACTTGCGATATGTTTTTAATGCACAACCCTCTGAAGTAAGCCTTCATGGCTTCCCATACCATCAATACCGAAGCCGAGCCCATATTAATTTTAAAGAATTCTGTCAGGTCATCCCCCACATGGCCGTCCAGATCAATCAGCTGGAGCCAGAACGGATTTAGCCTCCACAACGGTCTCCTGGAAAACTCAGAGCCCTGCCCCTGAAGCACCACACACATAGGCGAGTGATCCGACAGAGTTCTAGCCAAATAAGTTACCTCACCCACTAGACTTAGCATTGGACCATTCCCCAGGGCCAGATCAATCCTGGACAGCGAGGCAGAGGCGGGAGAGAAGCAGGAGTACTTATAAGTTCCGGGGTGATGGGTTCTCCATATGTCTATTAGTGCAGTCTCCTTCAGAACCGCCCCAAAGGGGGTGCAATTACCACCCAGTCTCAGTGCCTCCCGACCACCTCTATCCCAATGGGCATCAGGAACATTGTTAAAGTCACCAATTATCAGAAAGGGAACCCCGGGAAATCGCCCACTACCTCCATGACCTTGTGCAGCACTTTCCCACAATACGGCGGAGGGATATATATCGAGATCAGTAGCATCAGTATACCAGACAATTTACATAGCAAGCATACGAACCGTCCCAGGGGTCTATAATCACTTTACGCTGTTCAAAAGGTATACCTGTGCGAACAAGAACACTGACCCCCCGTGAGTATGTGGAATATGTTGCATGATACCCCGCCTGCAGCCATCTTTTTTTAAGAAGATGCGTTCTACTCTTTATCAAGTGGGTTTCTTGCAAGCATATGACTGCAGGTTTGGCATCAAGCAAGAAAGTAAACATTGCCTGTCTTTTTACTCCGGACGCCAACCCTCTAACGTTCCAACTTATTATTTTTATTTTATCTGCCATTACCCTGCAACCCCAAATACCGTGTCATCCATTTCCTCATTTGTGAATTAGTAAGGCTGTCTCCCCTCGAACCTGTGTGACATAGACAATAGTTTAACATTCCCCCCTCCCTCCCCACCCTCCACCCCCCCTCACACAATACCCCAACTTCACCCAACTCAAGCTTTCCATCTCCTCCAGGTGTCACGGAGGAGAGGGCGTACTTTATCCGATTCAGAGTATCCACTTCACCGAAGCAAACCCGCTTTACTCCCCAAACTCTGGGAGTAGCATATGGCTAGTGATTGCAGCCAAACAATACTCAACAGTTAACCATAAAACATTCACATTTTAGCTTTCTGTTAAATACATTTAACATGTCCAGAACACATGAACTAGAAAAAGGTAGGAAAATTTCTCCCCCTCCCCCTCCAATGCACAGCAAGATTATTTCCCAAAATGAGAGGGAGGGTCTTCCTCCTGAGAAAAAGTATTCAGGAGGGAAGAGCGGATATATGTAAGATCCGGTCCTGATTAAAGGACAAGACCCGTCCCGATTAAAGGACAAGTCAGCTCAGTCAGCCAGCGGAGTCCTTAGAATTTGCCTTGCTGAGACGCGTCTCGTTGCTGTCCATCCAGTTAAGGGCCTCCTTTGCATCCGGGAAGAAATGGACAGTGTCCCCGTCTACCACTCTCAGTTTAGCCGGATATATCATTGAGTACGGCACACCCAGGGCTCTCAACCTCTTCTTAATGTCAACGAATTTGGCCCTCTGCTTTTGAACCTCCATAGAGAAGTCGGGTAAATGGAAATCCTGGAGCCGTTGATTTTCAGGTCCGGATGATTCTTGGAAAAGCGAAGAATAGCATCCCTGTCCCGATAATGCAGAACCTTGACAAGCACTTGTCTTGGAGGACGGCCAGGGGGGAGGGGGAATGCGGGGACACGGTGAGCTCTTTCCACGGCATATAAACGGGACAGGTTGTTCTGGCCAATAGTGTTCAACAGCCACTGTTCAAAGAACTCGGTGGGTGCAGAGCCTTCCGTTTTTTCCGGCACCCCAATAATCCGCACATTATTACGTCTTGACCTATTCTCTAGGTCATCAGTCTTTGCCTGCACAGCTGATATTGCAGTAGCCATACGCTGATGCTGCTTGTCAGATTTTGCAATAGTATCTTCCACAGTGCTAATACGTTTCTCAGCTTCCCCCATCCTCTCCTTAGTGACATGCATGGAGTGCTGTAACTTAGACATGCTGGCCTGCAGGACCCCAAGCTGTGCTGCCACCTCAGTAATAGTAGTGTGAGTGCATTGCCAGCTTGAACAAGTCTTTTAATGTGGGCTCCTCTGGGATCACCATCCCCCCATTTGCCGCTTACATTCCTCCATCTCACCTCTCTCCCATTTCATAGTTCCTTGGTCTTCCTCCCGGCTTTCACAGTCACTCTCCTCACCATCCTCCACACCAGATTCCTCTGGCTCCTCTGCACTCCCCGCAAGCCCCCTCTGACCTCTACCTGCACTTGCCGGACACCGCTTATCTTCCTCCAACCTGGCGAACCTCCGCAGTTTAGACACTGCATCTGACCTGCTGGGGATTCCCCCATCTTCCTCCGGGCCCGCCATCAATACATCTTCTCCACCGGCGCCATCTTGTGCCTTCTTCTCCGATTCGCCTGCTGGCCTTTTGCTTCCTTTCTTCCCAGCCATTTGCTTGTGCACTCCTGATTTACAGAGCCTGTGGTCAGGGTCAACACCCTCTCCAAGGAATGTGAATTTAACAGCTAAATAGTGGCTGCAATCTATCAAACTGTCATATATCCAGCGGGAGCTCCTGCTGCACGCGTCTGATCACATCTCCCTCAGGCCACGCCCCTCCGTCTCCCTGGGATTTTGATCTGGCTGGACTTTGATCAGGCTGGGAAATCTGAGCTGCTGGATTTGTGAATTTCAATCAAAGTGATTTATTCGTCTCTATTTATATTTTATCCAGTGGTTTTGATTAGTCTGTGGTGTTTTAGTGAAATACAGACTCTTAGTGAAATACAGACTCCAGTATAAAAGGCTTGTTTTATATGTATGTAAAAGTTTGGAGATGTATCTTTTAGCAGGACTGACACATGGGGACATCTCAGCTACAGAGTTTGTTAAAGATGGCTTACTTATTAGCAGCAGTGTTGACATGAAGTGTCATGGTTGCATTGTGTATAGAGGTTTGTACAGAGATCACTCTATTGTGAATCTTGATTTATAAGACTCTTTTAAGGCCAGGAGTAAACATAGTGATTGTTTCATGTGAGAATACAGGCATAGGATGGTCGCTTTTTCAAGAAAACTGTCCCTACAGTTCATCCCTATAGTGTACTTTAATGTATGGGAGTGTGCAAGTCATATCTGTGTACTGCTAGTCTGTAATTAAAATAAAACTATTTCACAAACTTTTTAACATACCTGTGTTTCGCACCATTATGGCATACCAGAAGCACACGGTGCCATGTACTCTAGTCCATAATATTCGATTTTGAGCACATTATAGCTTAGCAGCCTATGTACAGACTAAAGATAGGGTACGTATCTTTTTAGCAGGAGTGCAGCAGTGATATGTTTCTGAGTCTCATGGAGTTTATTCTACAGTATTATCCAGGATATAGGAACATAGTGAATAAAAACGGGCTACGTATCTTTTTAGCAGGAGTGCAGCAGTGTTATGTTTGGAGTTTATTCTATAGTATTATTCAGGAGTTTATTTGTGGGGAAATGTATATGGCCAATTGTGCATATGGGATTTTATATTCTAGTTTATATTGTGTCATTATGACTCTCATCTTATAGTTTTATTCAGAGTTTATATATATTTATTTGCTAGTGAGTGTCTGTTTCTGCAGTGATTACGGGTCATATTATGTATAAGTGGTATGAGACTTTTTCTGTGTGAGGTTTCAGTAGAATAGCCTGGGATGAGCAGCATTCTTGCAGCACAGGCCTATTTTTAAAGATGCTATGCCATGCTGTGAACCGCTGAATCATTTTTAAACATTTCACGCCACTCATGCACCCATAGCACACTTATGGTGTACCCGCAACGCTGCAGCTAGTGCTTTTTAGCTAAAAAGGCGTGATATAACTGCCCGCAGGTGATGTTTGTGCCCTTATTTGCATCATTTTCATTATAACCCGACGGGGATCCGTGGAAAAACAACCCTGAAATTCAAAAACTAAGTGCTGTCCGTTAACATTTATGACGCTCAACTTATAGTTTTATTCAGAGTTTATATATTCATTTGCTAGAAGTCTTATGAAATAGCCTGCCACTGTATCTACACTTATCTCAGCAATTCATTGTATACTAAGAAGAATCTTGGCAGGGATTGTTAGAGATAGCTAACTTCTTAACAGGTGACCCTCACTGCTACTTTTCCTCTTGTCTAACATCACAATACAACCAGGTGGTTCTTCAAAACTATTTGTAAGTCTTCCGGCACAAAGCACATGTGAACAGTTGATGGTAATATTTTGGCACATGACAAATGTGTCACGCTGTATAGCAGATATATATATTATATGTGATGACAGTAATCTATATCAAAAGGGCAACATACAATATAACATGCGCATAGATATATGATAACATAGAATTACCTGACAAAGTCCAGTGGGTCAATACGGAATCCGTTATACGCTGTCTCCGGCTAGAGGGTGACGGGGTCTATGCTGACCCTAAACTGGGGTCCTAACTAATCCCTCTACCTGGAGGTACTGTTAAAGGTACAGAGGTCCAGGCCACCAGCGTAAACCCTGTCTCCTATCAATCCCTGCCAACTGTAATCTAGTCCTAAGAAGGACCCTAATTACCACCAAAGGGAATGAACAGGTAACGGTTAATGAACAGAAAGACATACAAGAAAGACAAGAAATAAAGTAAATAAAGTCTTACATACAACACTCACACACAGTAGGAACACCTAAGGTCTCAGAGATAAACTATAAGCTATAAGAGTAAAAACAACTAAGGAGCTCTTAGCTTAAGTATTCTCAGAACCGATCCAGTCTGCTAGACTACATAAAGGCTTTCACCGGCATCTAACAAGCAGACTGGCAGGTATATGAAGGAATCTAATTAGAACATAATCAAAAGCAGCCGGGCGAGGCTGGACCTAGTCTTAGCAAAGAGCTAGGTAAAATTAACTCCCTCATTACCAAACACAAAGAAACAGCAACTCAGCTGTGAGAAGTCAGAGTGTGTAATCGCGACGATCCTTGTGGCGATACACCCATGACAGTACCCCCCCCTCTACGAGGGGACTCCGGACCCTCAGGGCCAGGTCTGCCCAGGTGAGTTGTGTGAAAGGTCCGAACCAATCGATCTGCGTTAACATCAGACGCAGGGACCCACGTCCTCTCCACAGGACCATACCCCCTCCAATGAACCAAGTACTGAAGGGATCGGCGACTGAGACGTGAGTCAATGATTTTCGACCCATGAAATTCCACGTTATCATTGACCACCACTGAAGGCGGAGGTAGAGGTGACGGTATGACTGGTGCCACATACTTTTTAAGTAATGACTTGTGAAACACATTATGAATTTTAAACGTAGGAGGGAGGTCCAGACGAAATGCCACAGGATTAATTATGGAACTGATCCTGTACGGCCCGATGAATCTGGGACCCAACCTCCAGGAGGAAACTTTAAGTTTTATATTCCTGGTAGACAACCAAACTAGATCGTTCACCTTCAGATCTAGACCAGAAACTCTCCCCCTATCAGCCATCCGTTTGTAACGGTTCCCCGTAACCTTCAGTCTTAACCGATCTGGAACTATCAGTCTCCCTGGAAGTCCCACCGGGGCGTCCCCTGAGCCCCCAATACCTCCCCCTCAAGCTCAGAGCATACAGCTGACACTACAACTCCCTCCTGAGGAATAGGAACCGGATCATCCGTCTTCCCGGCCCCTGGGAAAGTACGAGATAAGGCATCAGGAAGCAACTTTATTGAGCAGTCATATGCGCGATGAGGAGGTAACTCTTTACACCCCTCCTCTGAGAACATCTCCCCAAAGTCCTCCAGAAAAGGAGACAAAGTCCTAGGCACAACCGCACCGATGACCGTGCTCATGCAGTTATTCCTGCAAAATTCACCCCACTGGCTTATCTTTCGGATTGCCAATCAATCACTGGGTTATGTTTAGCCAACCAAGGAAGTCTCAACACAATAGGAGTAGGTAGACCCTCCAACACATAACAAGACAATTGCTCTTTATGTCTTGCCCCTACTCGAAGATCTATGTTATGAACAGCTTGTACCAAGCTACCTTGACCGAGAGGTCTAGAATCAATAGAGACTATAGGGACCGGTTTGGCCAATACACTCAGTTGCATTCCATGCACCTGGGCAAACCGAGCGTCCACCAGATTAGCCCCGGACCCACTATCAAGAAAAACAGAAATCCTCTCAGTTCTAGTACCAATCACCACCTCCGCAGGCACGAGAAACTGAGAGGGATTTGGGGACGAAATACACACTCCCAGGTTAACTCCTTTGCTCAAAGAGGCCCGGGATGGACACCCCCCAACAAAATGTCCCTCTCTCCCGCAAAAGAAACACCTTCTAGTCTTGCGGTGCACCGCCAATTCCCTCCACAAAAAGATGTCCCTCCCAACTGCATGGGTTCCTCAGAACAGACCAGGGGAACCTCAGTATAAGGGACTTTAGTAGTAGGTGGAGTCATCACGGGAGGCGGAGTTACCTCGCGTCTTCCCGAATTCGTCTATCCATGCGAATAGCGAGGGCCATAGCAGCCTCCAGTGATGGAGGAGAATCATACTGAGCCAACACATCTTTTAATTTGTCAGACAACCCTTGACAAAACTGGCTCCTAAGAGCTGGGTCATTCCACTGAGTATCTGTTGCCCATCTACGGAACTCAGAAGAATATTCCTCCGCTGGACGATTTCCTTGCCGTATTTTACGTAACTTTGTTTCAGCAAGGGAAACTCGATCCGGATCATCATATACCAGACCCAGGGCAGTAAAAAATCGATCCACTGACTGGAGATCTGGGGAGCCTGGAGGAATAGAGAACGCCCAAGATTGAGGGTCCCCTTGTAAGAGCGAGATAACAATTCCCACCCTCTGCTCTTCACTCCCAGATGACCGAGGCCGCAGCCGAAAGTACAATTTACATGCCTCCCGGAAAGTAAAAAATTTGTCCCGCCCACCAGTGAACCTGTCCGGGAGAGCAACCTTAGGTTCAGATCTGGTTTGCTCCGGGGGGAACAAAACCTTGGACTTAATGTCTGCAAACTCCATGGACAACCCCTGCAACTGCCGGGCCAGCTGGGCTACTGGATCCATGACAGCTGGGGAGAATCTTTAGTATGGCCGGTGAAAATGTCACGCTGTATAGCAGATATATATTATATGTGATGACAGTAATCTATATCAAAAGGGCAACATACAATATAACATGCATAGATATATGATAACATAGAATTACCTGACAGAAAGTCCAGTGGGTCAATACGGAATCCGTTATACGCTGTCTCCGGCTAGAGGGTGACCGGGGTCTATGCTGACCCTAAACTGGGGTCCTAACTAATCCCTCTACCTGGAGGTACTGTTAAAGGTACAGAGGTCCAGGCCACCAGCGTAAACCCTGTCTCCTATCAATCCCTGCCAACTGTAATCTAGTCCTAAGAAGGACCCTAATTACCACCAAAGGGAATGAACAGGTAACGGTTAATGAACAGAAAGACATACAAGAAAGACAAGAAATAAAGTAAATAAAGTCTTACATACAACACTCACACACAGTAGGAACACCTAAGGTCTCAGAGATAAACTATAAGCTATAAGAGTAAAAACAACTAAGGAGCTCTTAGCTTAAGTATTCTCAGAACCGATCCAGTCTGCTAGACTACATAAAGGCTTTCACCGGCATCTAACAAGCAGACTGGCAGGTATATGAAGGAATCTAATTAGAACATAATCAAAAGCAGCCGGGCGAGGCTGGACCTAGTCTTAGCAAAGAGCTAGGTAAAATTAACTCCCTCATTACCAAACACAAAGAAACAGCAACTCAGCTGTGAGAAGTCAGAGTATGTAATCGCGACGATCCTTGTGGCGATACACCCATGACAAAATGTTTCTGACTCTCAGTTGCTAATACTGATAGACATATTGTGAAGTGACATATAGGGTCCATGTGAGACACCATATTTTTCAACATTTTTGCTCCTTCACAGATTTATTTTGCATTATAT
>JARQOD010004219.1:0-56893 GCA_033576555.1 Oophaga sylvatica | reverse complement strand
GTCGATGACATCGATCGCGCCAATCAGCTCCTTCATGCCCTACAGGCCCTGGCCTAGGATCGGTGCTATTACTGCACCGATCCAGGCAGGTACAGGCAGGGCACAGCGCGGATATACCGCGGCTGTGCCCTGCGATTGGCGCGATCGATGTGATCGGCGATCGCGCCAATCCGGGGGGGGTCTGGACCTTCCTAGGCCCAGGCCTAGGATCGAGTACATCGGTACTCGATCCTAGCCTGCGATCTCACTGTTTTAGCCGCTCTGATTGGCTGAAACAGTGAGAAAGGCTGTGATTGGCTGTTCAGAATTCAACAGCCAATCACAGCGATCGGGAGGCCTGAGGGGGGAGGACGCAGCCCGGGATGCCGACGCCAACTTCCAAGAGGTAAGCTGGCGTCGGAATTTTAATGCGATCACCGCTACTTAAGTCGCGATGTCGCATTAAAGGGCATGACGTACTATCCCGTCCATGGTCAGAATGGCACGGGTTTTATGGACGGGATAGTACGTCTAATGTCAGAGAGGGGTTAACCCCTTCACCCCCAAGGGTGGTTTGCACGTTAATGACCGGGCCAATTTTTACAAATCTGACCACTGTCTATTTATGAGGTTATAACTCTGGAACGCTTCAACGGATCTTCGCAATTCTAAGAAAGTTTTCTCGTGACATAATGTACTTCACGTTATTGGTAAAATTTCTTCAATATAACTTGCGTTTATTTTTGAAAAAAACGCAAATATGGCAAAAATTTTGAAAATTATGTCACACAAAATAGTTAATAAATAACATTTCCCACATGTCTACTTTACATCAGCATAATTTTGGAACCAAAATTTTTTTTTGTTAGAAAATTATAAGGGTTAAAAGTTGACCAGCGATTTCTCATTTTTACAACAAAATTTACAAAGCCATTTTTTTTAGGGACCACCTCACATTTGAAGTCACTTTGAGGGGTCTATATGGCAGAAAATACCCAAAAGTGACACCATTCTAAAAACTGCACCCTCAAGGTACTCAAAACCACATTCAAGAAGTTTATTAACCCTTCAGGTGCTTCACAGGAGCTAAAGCAATGTGGAAGGTAAAAATGAATATTTAACTTTTTAGTCACAAAAATGATCTTTTACAAACTTTTTTTTATTTTCACAAGAGTAAAAGGAGAAAATGGACAGACAAAGTTGTGCAATTTCTCCTGAGTACGCCAATACCCCATATGTGTGGGAAAACCACTGTTTGGGCACATGGCAGAGCTCATAAGGGAAGGAGCGCCGTTTGACTTTTTCAAACCAAAATTGGATGGAATTGAGATTGGACGCCATGTCGCGTTTGGAGAGCCCCTGATGCGCCTAAACAGTGGAAACCCTCCACAAGTGACACCATTTTGGAAACTAGACCCCTATGGAACTTATCTAGATCTGTTGTGAGCACTTTGAACCCCAAGTGTTTCACAAAAGTTTATAATGCCTTTGTGTGAAAAAAAAAACAATTTTCCACAAAAATGATTTTTTAGTCCAAAATTTTTGATTTTTCCCACAGAAATTGGACCCCAAAAGTTGTCCAATTTGTCCTGAGTACGCTGATACCCCATATGTGGGGGGGGAAACTGTTTGGGCGCACGGCAGGGCTTGGAAAGGAAGTAATAACGTTTTGGAATGCAGACGTTGATGGGAGTCATGTTCCGTTTGCAGTGCCCAGATGTGCTAAACCAGTGGAAACCCCCACAAGTGACCATATTTTGGAAACTAGGCCTTCTAAGGAATTTATCTAGATCTGTGGTGAGCACTTTGAACCCCCAAGTGCTTCACACAAGTTTATAATGCCCGGGCATGAAAATAAAAAATCCTATTTTTTTCCCACAAAAATTATCTTTTAGTCACCAATTTTTTATTTTACCAAGGGTAAGGGGAGAAATTGGACTCCAAAAGTTGTTGTGTAATTTGTCCTGAGTACGCTGATACCCCATATGTGGGGGGGAACCACTGTTTGGGCGCACAGCAGAGCTCGGAATGGAAGGAGCACCATTTGACTTTTTCCTACCAAAATTGGCTGGAGTAGTATAGGAACTGGACAACTCATCAAACTCAAATCTGACAGGTCGACACGCCCCCTATCATTTAATCCGTCTCCCTGTCAGATTGATCCAGGTCGTCATGCCCCCTGACTGAACTTTGCTCAGGCTGAGAAATCTGAGCTGCTGGATTTGTGAATTTCAATCAAAGTGATTTATTTGTCTCTATTGATATTTTATCCACTGGATTAGATTAGTCTGTGGAGTATTAGTGTAACTTTTAAGGACCCAGTAAATGTATAAGGAGTTCTAGTTAAATAATAAGGATTTTTAGTGAATTAAAGAGTGAATCTTGATTTTATACTTTTTCGTGGAGAGAAACTTTTAAGGACCCAGTAAATGTATAAGGAGTTCTAGTTAAATACAGACTTCTGTATATAACTAGTATATAAGGATTTTTAGTGAATTAAAGAGTGAATCTTGATTTTATACTTTTTTTGTGGAGAGAAACTTTTAAGGAGCCAGTAAATGTATAAGGAGTTCTAGTTAAATAATAAGGATTTTTAGTGAATTAAAGAGTGAATCTTGATCTTTTTTGTGGAGAGAAACTTTTAAGGAGTCAGTAAATGTCTGTATTAGAATCCATCAGTAAATGTATGTAAAGCTCATTTCTAGCAGGCTTGTATAAATGTCCCCCAGTAAATGTGTAAAAGTTTGGAACTGATATGCCTGTATGTAAAGGTGATTTCTAACACTCTCTGTTAGAGATGGCTAACTTATTACTAAGCTGTGTATCTAAGGCTTGGGTTGTATTGAGAGGAGCATATTTTTCTATTTACTAACTAACATTGTACATAGATATACATCTTTACTGGCACATAGAAATGTAGTACAACAGTGTTGACATGAATTGTCAGAATGAGTGAAGGTCGATGCTACGGTAATTCAGGCAAACAGTAAATAGTATTGCATTGTGTATAGTCAGTGGGATCTTTTAAAACCAACACATTTATGTGTGTTCTTCTTGAAGTTACAGCTCAAAGACATTTCAATCATTGACTTAATTGTGACATGCTAGACTGAAATTGAAATAAATTCAAAAAGGAAGCTTTTGCAGTATAAAATACAAATTTTATTAAGGTCTAAAATACATTATCATGGATAAAAATCCAAAAGAGTGGGATATACAGCATGCAGAAAAATAGCCAAATGCAGACAGGTATGAACTACATTCAAATCAGTGAAGGTTTCTAGCAAACATTACCTGCACTAATGTGATTTTAAAACAATGGGTTTCTGAAGGGTCTTCCCACACTACCACTCTGTGGGAAGCTGTGTGGAAATGACATAGGCATAAGAGATCATTCATCTTAAAAACGTTTATTGCCAGAACTAATCATGATTTTATTGTAATAAATAAATACATCTCAAAGACATTTCAAGCATTGAATTAATTGTGACACCAAAATGTCGATACAAATGGCAATACAGGTCATGGGATTCTCTCTAGACAGGAACAACGCTGTTGAATGCTCCAACACGTGTAGTGAGGGTTTTTAAAGTTGATGGGGTTTAAAAATAGCCAAATGCAGACAGGTATGAACTACATTCAAATCAATATATAATAGTGCACATTTCCATATCTTATATGTTATAACGATAATAGACTAATCCGGTGCTAAACAATAATAACCTACATATATTTGTCCATATATATGCAGTCTATGTAACTCACAATATCCCCCAATAGGCAGACATATATGCACTATATATAGGATTATACAGGAACAACGCTGCTGAATGCGCCAACACGTGTAGTGAGGGTTTTTAAAGTTGATGGGGTTTAAAAATAGCCAAATGCAGACAGGTATGAACTACATTCAAATCAATATATAATAGTGCACATCTCCATATCTTATATGTTATAACGATAATAGACTAATCCGGTGCTAAACAATAATAACCTACATATATTTGTCCATATATATGCAGTCTATGTAACTCACAATATCCCCCAATAGGCAGACATATATGCACTATATATAGGATTATAAGTATCTCAATGAAGCATGATATATCAATAAAGTAACTTCCCCATCACAGATGCTAATATAATGATGTTAGCATGCAAGTGCAGGGCTCACAATACATACTGTGCGTGCATATGAAGTCAATTAGCACATCCATATGAGGAGCTATATTAAAAAGCAGTTGTGTATAGTGGGCTCACAATACATACTGTGCGTGCATATGAAGTCAATTAGCACATCCATATGAGGAGCTATATTAAAAAAGCAGTTGTGTATAGTTGGCCAATCAAATATTAGTTATGCGTTCGCTACCACTGTCAACCATAGCAGCTCTCATGATGCTAGCTATTCTGATCAGCTTATCATATCAACCATGAAGCCTCTTTTAACCCTTCACAATAATGTACAGAGGAGTTTTTATGTTTTAATACTGATAGACATATTGTGAACGGACATATAGGGTCCATGTGAGACACCATATTTTTCAAATATTAGTTAAGCGTATATTTCAACATTTTGCTCCTTCACAGATTTATTTTACATTATTTTTTTATTTTGCTTAAGGAGCGTGTACAGAGGAGTTTTTATGTTTTAATACTGATAGACATATTGTGAACGGACATATAGGGTCCATGTGAGACATGCCTGGACAAGTCCGGGCATGTCTGGGCATGCCTGGACAAGTCCTGGTCACGGGACAGCCGTGGAAAAAACAATACTGAAATTCAAAAACTATGTGCTGGCCGTTAACACGCGCACAGTCATCTAGAAAATATTGAGCGAGTTGCTTCACAAACCCTCTCAAGGCATGTTGAATGTTAACGTTCCCGCTATGAGCTACACACATGACCAACTGTATAGCCTGGGATGCGTAGCGTTCTTGCAGCGCAGGCCTATTTTTAAAGACGCTAAGCCCATCAGATATAAAAGACAGGCATGTTGAGACGTGTCCCGGCCTATTTTGGTACATACCCACTCCTATGCAACGATATTGAGTACCGTTCAACAAAAATCAGGTACAAACTTTTTAACATACCTGTGTTTCGGACCCTCAGACTATGCCAGAAGCACTCTGTGCCATGTACTCTAACTCATAATAGTCGATTTTGATCAGCATTCAACAAAAATTGGGTGCTAACTTTTTAGCATACCTGTGTTTCTATAGCGAATACACGGACCCCTACAGCGCATCCCTATAGTGTAGTTTAATGTAGGGGGCAAACAGATTATCGCTGGTGCTTGGAAAATACCACATTTCATAGATGGTGCTGATCCGCTGAATCATTTTAAACATTTCACGCCACTCATGCACCCACAGCACACTTATGATGTACCAGCACCGCTGCAGCTAGCGCTTTTTAGCTAAAAAAGACCCTTATTTGCATCATTTTCATTATAGTACGACTGGTACATACCCACTCCTATGCCGCGATATTGAGTACCGTTCAACAAAAATCAGGTACAAACTTTTTAACATACCTGTGTTTCGGGCGCTCATGCCATACCAGAAGCACTCTGTGCCATGTACCATAGCCCATAATAATCGATCTTGATCAGTATTCAACAAAAAATTGGGTGCAAACTTTTTTAGCATAGGTGTGTTTCTGACTCCCATGTCGTACCAGAAAGACCTATTTTGGCACAGGACTACACCTATGCAACGGTTTTGACCACTACTCAACAAAAATGGCTACAAACTTTTAACATATCTGTGTTTCGGACTATCATGTCATAGCAGAAGCACCCTGTGCCATGTACTCTAGACCATAATATTCGTTTTTGATCACCATTCAACAAAAAATTGCGGCATGTTGAGACGTGTCCCGGCCTATTTTGGCACATGACAAATGTTTCTGACTCTCATGTCATACCAGAAGCACCCTGTGCCATGTACTCTAGCTCATAATATTTCACATCGGGTATGGGACCTACATAGCTTTGTTTTCTCAGGTATTAAAAAGCGTGGAAAACTGAAAACCCCGAGGGCTGAGGTAATTTACTGAGCTTCATGGGGATAAAATTTATCGAGTCTATGAACCTTATAGACAAAACGGGTAGCGTCACACACAAGACGACGACACCTCGGGCTATCACATTTACCGGTAGTTTTCAAAAACCACTGGCTTAACAATAAAGTAAGAATCGTGGCGATCTGCATTGTGGGCTATAAATGTATACCCTGAAAATTTACCGCTGGTAAAGAACAGTAAAAAGTCGTGCGTACAACTATCATCCTCAAACACCAGAGCTATCACAAACACTATTGCCTACAGAGCGGCCCCGCGAGAATTTCTGGATGTGTGTATCAAGAGGCTCTTTGCTTTGACCGATTGTTTGCTCGTGAATGCTGACATTTCCAGGATCATCATAGTTGTGTAAATGCGCTGGGAGCTCGTGTATCGATCCCCTAGGGTGTAATGCGTGATCATTTTAATTAATTTTCAATTCATAACCACACGTTCTCAGGCAGACAGGTTTATTTCACAGAAGTTGACTGTACAGTTGCATAATCTTTGTTTAAAATCATACATTTGCATAATTTTGTTTAAAATCGCACAGCTCTGCAATAATGTCGGGTGTTGGACATGCACTTATCAGTCTTTCATACGTGTCGCAGAAAGATTTTAGTCTGTTCTGCGAGAGTTTATTATGCACGTACTGTGCAGACATGTCAAGAAACATTTTGGTGTGTTCACCAGTCCATACGGGTGTTGCTGTGTAAGGCGATCGACCATCATCCTTCTGCTTCTTACTTACACGCCGGCGCGATACCGCGCGTTTATTTGACGGTAATGCATCGGCTGAATTGGCAGCTGCTGCTTCCGCGTTGCTATTTGCAGATTCTGTAGCTTGACACAGACGTATATTCTTAAGCCGACTACTCTTAGCATTCCCGGGGTGCTCGGTTGGCGCGTCGTTTTCTTCACGATCTGCGACACACCCGTGTGAAAGAGGCTCCGTTCTCACTTCCGTTCTGTTCTCAAATCCATAATTGCGCTGCTGCAAAACTCGCGAATGACGATCCTCCGTAACTAAAGAAAAGATACGTGTTGTAGTTAACCGCTAAGTGGGGGAGATATAGGAAAAGCTACATGAGCCACATGGCTCTGATTCAACGCGATATTTGTAAAGCTACTAGCACCGATTATCTGTGAAGCCGATGCTGATTGTTTGTATAAGTGCACTATAGAGCGGCCTAGACATATATACTTACAAGTATGCCCCGGGTGCTGATCTACAGAGAATGCTGAATTAACAGAGAATGCTGAATTAACAACACGCTTAACCTATTCATGCAAATACTACACAAACTTAAATATAATTGAAACAAAAGACATAAAAATACGCACTTTAGCTCTAAAGATCAACTATGAAAACACTGGTAACCTATTCATGCAAACACTACACAAACTTAAATATAGCTGAAACAAAAGACATAAAAATACGCACTTTAGCTCTAAAGACCAACTATGAAAACACGGATAAGTTATTCATGCAATTACTACACAGACTTAAATATAATTGAAACGAAATCCGTAAAAATACTCACTATAGTCCTGTTCAGATCGGAGTTGTGGTCTGCGATGTGCGAAGCCTTACAGGTGAGCTGTGTATCGCTTGGGAGCTGGTTGTATTTATTGGGGTTAGCAGAGAGAACACGCCCTCTGTCAATGAGGGGTAGAAAAAAATCTATTAATGTTTTACAGGGCCATCATACTCTGGAATAGAAAAGGTAGCGGGTCCATGAAACCAGGGTGATATTGTTTGTACCCTCTGTACCCTGTGACGCCACCAATAACTAGTGGATATATTTTATTTACGCACGTTACGATAGCTTTGCGAATTTAGCTTTGTGCGTGTGGCCCACGTAGATATCATCTCTGTGGCGAGTAATAGTTATATTTTATTTACAGATGTTAAACTAACGAGCAGGAGGCTGCAGCTTGAAAAAGAAAACACACCCATACGAAAACGCCCGAGCACCTCCACACCGTTTAATTCACCAATCTCTGAACTACACTACACGTCTCATACTTGTAAGCATATATGTCTACGCAGTTCTATAGTGTAGTTATACACGCAGATAAAAATTTCTGCGGTAACTAGCTTTATTTACCTGTGTCAAGTTAGCTTTGTGAATGTGTTGTGCGCATTCATGTATGTTATATTTTATTTACAGCTGCTAAAGTATCGCCCGTGAGGTTGCAGTTTGAGGGAGAAAACAGCCCCATACGGCAGCGTCCGAGCAGCGAGATGTCTGTTAATTCAGCATTCTCTGTTAATTCAGCATTCTCTGTAGATCAGCACCCGGGGCATACTTGTAAGTATATATGTCTAGGCCGCTCTATAGTGCACTTATACAAACAATCATGCATCGGTTCACAGATAATCGGTGCTAGTAGCTTTACAAATATCGCGTTGAATCAGAGCCATGTGGCTCATGTAGCTTTTCCTATATCTCCCCCACTTAGCGGTTAACTACAACACGTATCTTTTCTTTAGTTACGGAGGATCTCATTCGCGAGTTTTGCAGCAGCGCAATTATGGATTTGAGAACAGAACGGAAGTGAGAACGGAGCCTCTTTCACACGGGTGTGTCGCAGATCGTGAAGAAAACGACGCGCCAACCGAGCACCCCGGGAATGCTAAGAGTAGTCGGCTTAAGAATATACGTCTGTGTCAAGCTACAGAATCTGCAAATAGCAACGCGGAAGCAGCAGCTGCCAATTCAGCCGATGCATTACCGTCAAAGAAACGCGCGGTATCGCGCCGGCGTGTAAGTAAGAAGCAGAAGGATGATGGTCGATCGCCTTACACAGCAACACCCGTATGGACTGGTGAACACACCAAAATGTTTCTTGACATGTCTGCACAGTACGTGCATAATAAACTCTCGCAGAACAGACTAAAATCTTTCTGCGACACGTATGAAAGACTGATAAGTGCATGTCCAACACCCGACATTATTGCAGAGCTGTGCGATTTTAAACAAAATTATGCAAATGTATGATTTTAAACAAAGATTATGCAACTGTACAGTCAACTTCTGTGAAATAAACCTGTCTGCCTGAGAACGTGTGGTTATGAATTGAAAATTAATTAAAATGATCACGCATTACACCCTAGGGGATCGATACACGAGCTCCCAGCGCATTTACACAACTATGATGATCCTGGAAATGTCAGCATTCACGAGCAAACAATCGGTCAAAGCAAAGAGCCTCTTGATACACACATCCAGAAATTCTCGCGGGGCCGCCTCTGTAGGCAATAGTGTTTGTGATAGCTCTGGGTGTTTGAGGATGATAGTTGTACGCACGACTTTTTACTGTTCTTTACCAGCGGTAAATTTTCAGGGTATACATTTATAGCCCACAATGCAGATCGCCACGATTCTTACTTTATTGTTAAGCCAGTGGTTTTTGAAAACTACCGGTAAATGTGATAGCCCGAGGTGTCGTCGTCTTGTGTGTGACGCTACCCGTTTTGTCTATAAGGTTCATAGACTCGATAAATTTTATCCCCATGAAGCTCAGTAAATTACCTCAGCCCTCGGGATTTTCAGTTTTCCACGCTTTTTAATACCTGAGAAAACAAAGCTATGTAGGTCCCATACCCGATGTGAAATATTATGAGCTAGAGTACATGGCACAGGGTGCTTCTGGTATGACATGAGAGTCAGAAACATTTGTCATGTGCCAAAATAGGCCGGGACACGTCTCAACATGCCCAATTTTTTGTTGAATGGTGATCAAAAACGAATATTATGGTCTAGAGTACATGGCATAGGGTGCTTCTGCTATGACATGATAGTCCGAAACACAGATATGTTAAAAGTTTGTAGCCATTTTTGTTGAGTAGTGGTCAAAACCGTTGCATAGGTGTAGTCCTGTGCCAAAATAGGTCTTTCTGGTACGACATGGGAGTCAGAAACACACCTATGCTAAAAAAGTTTGCACCCAATTTTTTGTTGAATACTGATCAAGATCGATTATTATGGGCTATGGTACATGGCACAGAGTGCTTCTGGTATGGCATGAGCGCCCGAAACACAGGTATGTTAAAAAGTTTGTACCTGATTTTTGTTGAATGGTACTCAATATCGCGGCATAGGAGTGGGTATGTACCAGTCGTACTATAATGAAAATGATGCAAATAAGGGTCTTTTTTAGCTAAAAAGCGCTAGCTGCAGCGGTGCTGGTACATCATAAGTGTGCTGTGGGTGCATGAGTGGCGTGAAATGTTTAAAATGATTCAGCGGATCAGCACCATCTATGAAATGTGGTATTTTCCAAGCACCAGCGATAATCTGTTTGCCCCTACATTAAACTACACTATAGGGATGCGCTGTAGGGGTCCGTGTATTCGCTATAGAAACACAGGTATGCTAAAAAGTTAGCACCCAATTTTTGTTGAATGCTGATCAAAATCGACTATTATGAGTTAGAGTACATGGCACAGAGTGCTTCTGGCATAGTCTGAGGGTCCGAAACACAGGTATGTTAAAAAGTTTGTACCTGATTTTTGTTGAACGGTACTCAATATCGTTGCATAGGAGTGGTATGTACCAAAATAGGCCGGGACACGTCTCAACATGCCTGTCTTTTATATCTGATGGGCTTAGCGTCTTTAAAAATAGGCCTGCGCTGCAAGAACGCTACGCATCCCAGGCTATACAGTTGGTCATGTGTGTAGCTCATAGCGGGAACGTTAACATTCAACATGCCTTGAGAGGGTTTGTGAAGCAACTCGCTCAATATTTTCTAGATGACTGTGCGCGTGTTAACGGCCAGCACATAGTTTTTGAATTTCAGTATTGTTTTTTCCACGGCTGTCCCGTGACCAGGACTTGTCCAGGCATGCCCAGACATGCCCGGACTTGTCCAGGCATGTCTCACATGGACCCTATATGTCCGTTCACAATATGTCTATCAGTATTAAAACATAAAAACTCCTCTGTACACGCTCCTTAAGCAAAATAAAAAAATAATGTAAAATAAATCTGTGAAGGAGCAAAATGTTGAAATATACGCTTAACTAATATTTGAAAAATATGGTGTCTCACATGGACCCTATATGTCCGTTCACAATATGTCTATCAGTATTAAAACATAAAAACTCCTCTGTACATTATTGTGAAGGGGTTAAAAGAGGCTTCATGATTGATATGATAAGCTGATCAGAATAGCTAGCATCATGAGAGCTGCTATGGTTGACAGTGGTAGCGAACGCATAACTAATATTTGATTGGCCAACTATACACAACTGCTTTTTTAATATAGCTCCTCATATGGATGTGCTAATTGACTTCATATGCACGCACAGTATGTATTGTGAGCCCACTATACACAACTGCTTTTTTAATATAGCTCCTCATATGGATGTGCTAATTGACTTCATATGCACGCACAGTATGTATTGTGAGCCCTGCACTTGCATGCTAACATCATTATATTAGCATCTGTGATGGGGAAGTTACTTTATTGATATACATGCTTCATTGAGATACTTATAATCCTATATATAGTGCATATATGTCTGCCTATTGGGGGATATTGTGAGTTACATAGACTGCATATATATGGACAAATATATGTAGGTTATTATTGTTTAGCACCGGATTAGTCTATTATCGTTATAACATATAAGATATGGAGATGTGCACTATTATATATTGATTTGAATGTAGTTCATACCTGTCTGCATTTGGCTATTTTTAAACCCCATCAACTTTAAAAACCCTCACTACACGTGTTGGCGCATTCAGCAGCGTTGTTCCTGTATAATCCTATATATAGTGCATATATGTCTGCCTATTGGGGGATATTGTGAGTTACATAGACTGCATATATATGGACAAATATATGTAGGTTATTATTGTTTAGCACCGGATTAGTCTATTATCGTTATAACATATAAGATATGGAAATGTGCACTATTATATATTGATTTGAATGTAGTTCATACCTGTCTGCATTTGGCTATTTTTAAACCCATCAACTTTAAAAACCCTCACTACACGTGTTGGAGCATTCAACAGCGTTGTTCCTGTCTAGAGAGAATCCCATGACCTGTATTGCCATTTGTATCGACATTTTGGTGTCACAATTAATTCAATGCTTGAAATGTCTTTGAGATGTATTTATTTATTACAATAAAATCATGATTAGTTCTGGCAATAAACGTTTTTAAGATGAATGATCTCTTATGCCTATGTCATTTCCACACAGCTTCCCACAGAGTGGTAGTGTGGGAAGATCCTTCAGAAACCCATTGTTTTAAAATCACATTAGTGCAGGTAATGTTTGCTAGAAACCTTCACTGATTTGAATGTAGTTCATACCTGTCTGCATTTGGCTATTTTTCTGCATGCTGTATATCCCACTCTTTTGGATTTTTATCCATGATAATGTATTTTAGACCTTAATAAAATTTGTATTTTATACTGCAAAAGCTTCCTTTTGAATTTATTTCAATTTCAGTCTAGCATGTCACAATTAAGTCAATGATTGAAATGTCTTTGAGCTGTAACTCCAAGAAGAACACACATAAATGTGTTGGTTTTAAAAGATCCCACTGACTATACACAATGCAATACTATTTACTGTTTGCCTGAATTACCGTAGCATCGACCTTCACTCATTCTGACAATTCATGTCAACACTGTTGTACTACATTTCTATGTGCCAGTAAAGATGTATATCTATGTACAATGTTAGTTAGTAAATAGAAAAATATGCTCCTCTCAATACAACCCAAGCCTTAGATACACAGCTTAGTAATAAGTTAGCCATCTCTAACAGAGAGTGTTAGAAATCACCTTTACATACAGGCATATCAGTTCCAAACTTTTACACATTTACTGGGGGGACATTTATACAAGCCTGCTAGAAATGAGCTTTACATACATTTACTGATGGATTCTAATACAGACATTTACTGACTCCTTAAAAGTTTCTCTCCACAAAAAAGATCAAGATTCACTCTTTAATTCACTAAAAATCCTTATTATTTAACTAGAACTCCTTATACATTTACTGGCTCCTTAAAAGTTTCTCTCCAAAAAAAGTATAAAATCAAGATTCACTCTTTAATTCACTAAAAATCCTTATATACTAGTTATATACAGAAGTCTGTATTTAACTAGAACTCCTTATACATTTACTGGGTCCTTAAAAGTTTCTCTCCACGAAAAAGTATAAAATCAAGATTCACTCTTTAATTCACTAAAAATCCTTATTATTTAACTAGAACTCCTTATACATTTACTGGGTCCTTAAAGTTACACTAATACTCCACAGACTAATCTAATCCAGTGGATAAAATATCAATAGAGACAAATAAATCACTTTGATTGAAATTCACAAATCCAGCAGCTCAGATTTCTCAGCCTGAGCAAAGTTCAGTCAGGGGGCATGACGACCTGGATCAATCTGACAGGGAGACGGATTAAATGATAGGGGGCGTGTCGACCTGTCAGATTTGAGTTTGATGAGTTGTCCAGTTCCTATACTACTGGCTGGAATGGAGATTGGAGCCATGTAGCATTTGGAGAGCCCTGATGTGCCTAAACAGTGGAAACCCCACACAAGCAAGTGATCCCATTTTGGAAACTAGACCGCTAAGGAACTTATCTAGATCTGTGGTGAGCAATTTGAACCCCCAAGTGCTACACACAAGTTTATAACGTAGAGCCGTAAAATTAAAAAATTATATTTTTTGCACAAAAATTATCTTTTTATCCCAATTTTTATTTTCCAAGGGTAACAAGACCCCAAAAGTTATTGTGCAATTTGTCCTGAGTACGCTGATACCCCATATGTTGGGGTAAACCACTGTTTGGGTGCATGGCAGAGCTCGGAAGGGAAGGAGCGCCGTTTGACTTTTTCAACGCAAAATTGGCTGGACGCCATGTCGTGTTTGGAGAGCTCCTGATCTGCCTAAACAGTTTAAACCCCCCACAAAAGAACCATTTTGGAAACTATACCCTCAAGGAACTTATCTAGATGTGTGGTGAGAACTTTGAACCCCCAGGTGTTTCACTAAAGTTTTATAACGCCAGAGCATGAAAATAAGAAAATCATATTTATTCCACAAACATGATATTTTAGTCCCCAACTTTTTATTTTCCCAAGGGTAACAGGAGAAATTGGACCCAAAAGTTGTTGTCCAATTTGTCCTGAGAACGCTGATCCCCATATGTGGGAGAAAACTACTGTATGGGCACAGTCAGGTTTGTGTTTCTGTAGCTGAGGAGGACAGGAACAACAGCAGGGCAGCAGAACACCTGAGATGTTGGTAACTGATGGGTTGCAGATTCCTAAACTAACGACACAACTAGAGGTAGCCGTGGAGCGTTACTACGTTGATCCTAGATGCCTCGTCACAGCCTGAGAGATAACTACACCTAAAGGCAGAAAGATGAAAGCTATCTGCCCCGGAGCAGATCCCCAAAGAAAATAGGAAGCCCCAAACATATAATGGCGGTTAGACAAGATGAAAACACAAACATAGGCAGAAAATAGATTGAGCAAATCCTGGGGCACAAGCTGACTAAATAGGATAGGAAAGGAGAGATTACTTTCTGCAACCCAGAAAACCCTACAAAAATCCAACAATTCTGATTACAAAAATACTGAGATCACACGATCTCGCCACCCGCTAAATCAGATCTCAGTGTGAACAAAACAAGCTGCAGCCGCTGAAAAAACAGGGAAAAACAAATGAGCAAATAACAGTGGCTGCAAATAAACTGTGAGGAGCTCAGGCCCCAGGAGGGGACCTGGCTGACCTCCACAAAAGTGCAGAAAACAATGCAAAAAGCAAGCACAAAAGAAAAGCAAAAAGTATCTATCTGAAAGCAGGAGATGCAGGCAAGACTCCAGCAAACTTCCAAATGAACCAGGAACCACAATTGAGACAAGAACAATTAATCACCGGCAACCATCATGGGAGGGAACCTCCCTTATATCAGACCAGTCAGTGAACCCAGATTGCCATTCCTCACTGAAAGGTTCAGTACTGTCTGTAACCACCGAGGGAGCCTCTGCTCAGAAACCATCTCTAGCACATTCATAACAGTACCCCCCTTGAGGAGGGGTCACCGAACCCTCACTTGTGCAACCAGGCCGATCAGGATGAGCTCGGTGACAGGCACGGATCAGTCTCCTAGCATGGATGTCCGAAGCAAACACCCAAGAATTGTCCTCCTGACCATAACCTCTCACTTAACCAAATACTGGAGTTTCTGTCTACAAAACGAAAATCCCATATTTTCTCAACCACATACTCAAGATTGCCCTCAACCAAAACAGGGTCAGGAGGCGCAGCCATAGGAACCACTGGCTCGACAAACCTCTTCAATAAGGACTTGTGGAACACGTTATGGATCTTAAATGTCCCTGGAAGAAGCAAACGGAAGGAAACAGGATTAAGAATCTCCATGATCTTATAAGGTCCAATGAACCTGGGCTTAAACTTTGGAGATGCAACCCTCATAGGGATATTTCTTGAGGACAACCAAACCAAGTCCCCCACTTTAAACCGAGGACCATCAGTCCTATGCCGGTTGGCAAACCGTTGGGCCTTCTCCTGAGAGAGAGACAACCTCTCCATTACCTGGTCCCAAATCTGCTGCATTCCTCTCCACAACAGAGTCAACACCCGGACAGACAGAAGCCTCCGCCTGTCCAGAAGAAAATCGAGGGTGAAACCCAAAATTGCAGAAAAATGGAGACATCAAGGTGGCAGAGCTAGCCCTATTATTAAGAGCAAACTCAGCCAAAGGCAAAAAAGAGACCCCGTTATCTTGATCAGCAGACACAAAACATCTCAAATAAGTCTCCAAGGTCTGGTTTGTTCTCTCGGTTTGTCCATTGGTCTGAAGATGTAAGCAGAGGAGAAAGATAATTGAACACCAGTTTAGAACAAAATGTCCCCCAAAATCTGGAAACAAACTGGACTCCTCTGTCAGACACAATGTTCTCCGGAATGCCATGTTACCGAACCACGTGCTAAAGGAACAAAGGCACCAATTCGGAGGAGGAAGGTAACTTAGGTAATGGCACAAGATGTATCATCTTGAAAAACCTATCACAGATTACCCAGATAATGGTCATGGTCATTCTCTGAGAAACAGGGAGGTCGGAAATAAAATCCATAGAGATATGGGTCCATGGCCTCTTGGGCACAGGTAATGGCATTAACAAACCCCTAGAGCAAGAGCAAGGCTTGGAGCGAGAGCAAGTCCCAAGGATGCACAAATTCCCTGACGTCACGAGACAAAGTAGGCCACCAAAAGGACCGACTCACCAAGTCTCTGGTACCAAAATCCCGGGATGACCAGCCAACTCGGAACAATGAATCTCAGACATCACACTCTTCTTCCACTGGTCTGGGACAAACAATTTCCCAATAGGGCAGCGCTCAGGTTTATCCTCCTGACACCCTCCAAGGCCAGTCTCAAATTGGGCGAGATGGCGGAAAGAACTACACCCTCTTTCAAAATAACAGCATGATCAGACAACTCAGGAGAGTCCGCAAAGAAACTCCTCGAGAGGGCATCCGCCTTAACATTCTTAGTGCCAGGAAGAAAAGAAACCACAAAATTAAAACGTGTGAAAAACAAGGCCCACCTGGCCTGTCTAGGATTAAGTCACTTGGCTGATTCGAGATAAACCAGATTCTTATGGTCCGTGAGGACCATCACCTGATGTTTGGCTCCTTCCAGCCAATGTCTCCACTCTTCAAAGGCCCACTTCATGGCCAATAACTCCCGATTACCCACGTCATAATTAAGTTCAGTTGGAGAAAATTTTCGAGAGAAAAAGGCACAAGGGTTACTCTTAGAGGTCTCTTTGGGACAAAACGGCACCTGCCCCAATTTCAGAGGCATCAACCTCCACCTGAAACGGTAGAGAAACATCAGGCTGCCGTAGAACAGGAGCAGAAGTGAATCTCTGCTTAAGTCCCTGAAACGCAGAGACTGCCTCAGAAGGCCAATTCACCACATCAGAACCCTTTTGGGTCAAATCAGTCAAAGGTTTAACAATACCAGAGAAATTACCAATAAATTTACGATAAAAATTGGCAAAACCCAAAAATCTCTGAGAGCTTTAATGAAGTAGGTTGGACCCAATCACAGATAGCCTGAACCTTGACCGGGTCCATTTCAATAAAAGACGGAGACAAAATGATTACCAGAAATGAGACCTTCTGTATGCCAAAAAGACACTTTGATCCCTTCACATACAGTGCATTCTCTCTCAAAATCTGGAACACAGTCCGAACATGTTTCACATGAGAATCCCAGTCATTGGAAAAAATCAAGATATCATCCAAATAAACAATCAGAAATTTATCCACAAAATCCCTGAAAATATCATTCATGAAGGATTGGAAGACGGAAGGAGCATTAGTGAGCCCAAAGGGCATCACTAGGTACTCAAAATGCCCCTCTGGGGTATTAAACGCCGTCTTCCATTCATCCCCGTGCTTAATGCGAATAAGCTTATACGCCCCCCTGAGGTCAAGCTTGGTAAACCAACTAGCACTTTTCACCCTGGAAAACAGGTCAGAAATCAAGGGTAATGGATATTGATACTTCACAGTGATCTTATTCAAGAGACGATAATCAATACACGGCCTCAATGACCCATCCTTTTTGGCCACAAAGAAAAAACCGGCACCCAAGGGTGAAGAGGATGGTCTGATATGACCCTTCTCCAATGACTCCTTGATATAAGATCGCATAGCATCGTGTTCAGGTACAGACAAGTTAAAAAGGCGACCTTTAGGAAATTTACCACCGGGCACTAATTCAATAGCGCAATCGTAGCTCCTGTGAGGGGGAAAAGATGCAGATTTACTTTCACTAAATACATCCGAAAAATCAGTCAAAAAGTCAGGAACATCCTGAGACTTGGGAGAAGCAGAAAAAACAGGAGTGTCGGCATTAACACATTGGCAGCCCCAACTGGTCACAGACACAGATTTCCAATCCAAAACAGGATTGTGAGACTGTAACCAAGGTAAACCTAGTACAATAATGTCATGCAGATTATACAGCACCAGAAATTTGCAACTCTCCTGATGATCTGGTTCAACCCTCATTATCACCTGAGTAGAAAACTGGGGTTTATTCTCCGCCAAAGGGGTAGAATCAATGCCCAGTAGGGGAATAGACTTCCGCAGGGGTATCATGGGAAACCCACAACGTTTGGCAAAGTCAAAATCCATCAGGTTAATAGCTGCTCCTGAATCAACAAAAGCCTGAGCAGAAAATGTGGACAGGGAGCAAATCAGGGTAACAGTCAACAGAAATTTAGTCTGAACACTACCCAAGACAACTGAGTGTGCAAAACGCTTAGGGCAGACTGAAATAGCATGAGAGGCGTCACCACAGTAGAAACATAACCCATTGCGCTTTTGAAACTCATGACGCTGTGCCCCAGAAGTCACTCTATCACACTGCATGGGCTCAGAAGCTGGCTCACAAGGCAACACTATCTCACGCATACCTCTGCGCTCACGCAAACGTCTGTCAATTTGAATAGCCAATGACATAGAATCATTGAGACCAGAGGGAGCAGGGAATCCCACCATAACATCCTTTACATTCTCTGACAGCCCCTTCCGAAAAAGGGCTGCCAAAGCATCATCATTCCATTTGGTCAGGACTGCCCACTTTCGGGATTTCTGACAGTACAACTCAGCGTCTTCAAGACCCTGATTTGATGCCAACAAGGTTTTTTCAGCTTGATCAGTGACATTAGGTTTATCATACAATAACCCCAGAGCCTGAAAAAATGCATCAATATCATTCAAAACAGGATCCCCAGGTGTCAGGGAAAAAGCCCAGTCCTGAGGATCGCCGCGCAGGAGAGAGATGACAATTTGAACCTGCTGTGCTGCGTTACCTGAGGACTTAGGCTTTAAGGCAAAAAACAACTTACAGTTATTTTTGAAATTCAGAAATTTAGCCCGATCCCCCAAAAACAAATCTGGCATGGGAATCCTAGGTTCCACAACCGGCAACCTAGCAAGATAGGTAGCAATACGCCGAACCTCAGTGGCATGCTGATCCACACGGCCAGACAACTGTGCAAACTCCATTGAAAGAAAAAAAAAATCATCCTCAGCACCCAGAGAAAAAGAGGAAAAAAATGCAACAGACAGAAAAAAAAAAAAACTCTGACAACTTTTTTCTTTCCACACTATTTTTCCCTTCTGTGAGTACCATATAATTTTCAGTTATGGCCGTTGATATTATTGTGTTTCGGTAGCTAAGGAGGACAGGAACAACAGCAGGGCAGCAGAACACCTGAGATGTTGGTAACTGATGGGTTGCAGATTCCTAAACTAACGACACAACTAGAGGTAGCCGTGGAGCGTTCCTACGTTGATCCTAGACGCCTCATCACAGCCTGAGAGATAACTACACCTAAAGGCAGAAAGATGTAAGCTATCTGCCCCGGAGCAGATCCCCAAAGAAAATAGGAAGCCCCCAAACATATAATGGTGGTTAGAAAAGATGAAAACACAAACATAGGCAGAAAATGGATTGAGCAAATGCTGGGGCCACAAACTGACTAAATAGGATAGGAAAGGAGAGATTACTTTCTGAAACCCGAAAACCTTACAAAAATCCAACAATTCTGATTACAAAAATACTGAGATCACACGATCTCGCCACCCGCTAAATCAGATCTCAGTGTGAACAAAACCAAGCTGCAGCCGCTGAAAAAACAGGAAAAAATAAAATGACCAAATAACAGTGGCTGCAGATAAACTGTGAGGAGCTCAGGCCCCAGGAGGGGACCTGGCTGACCTCCACAAAAGTGCAGAAAACAATGCAAAAAGCAAGCACAAAAAGAAAAGCAAAAAATATCTTATCTGAAAGCAGGAGATGCAGGCAAGACTCCAGCAAACTTCCAAATGAACCAGGAACCACAATTGAGACAAGAACAATTGATCACCGGCAACCATCATGGGAGAGAACCTCCCTTATATCAGACCAGTCAGTGAACCCAGATTGCCATTCCTCACTGAAAGGTTCAGTACTGTTTGTAACCACCAGAGGGAGCCTCTGCTCAGAAACCATCTCTAGCACATTCATAACAGTCAGGGCTCGGAAGGGAAATAGTGACATTTTGGATTGCAGACTTTGATGGAATGGTCTGCGGGCGTCATATCGCGTTTGGAGAGCCCCTGATGTGCCTAAACAGTAGAAACCCCCCACAAGTGACCTAATTTTGGAAAATAGACCCCCAAGGAACTTTTCTAGATGTGTGGTGAGCACTTTGAACCCCGAAGTGCTTTACAGAAGTTTATAACGTACAGCAGTAAAAATAAAAAATCTTTGTTTTTTTTACAAAAATGATTTTTTTCGCCCCCAATATTTTATTTTCACAAGGATAACAGGAGATATTGGACCACAAAAGTTGTTGTCCAATTTGTCCTGAGTACGCTGATACCCAATATGTGGGAGAAAACCACTGTATGGGCACACGTCGGGGCTCGGAAGGGAAGTAGTGACGTTTTGGATTACAGACTTTGATGGAATGGTCTGCGGGCGTCATGTCACATTTGGAGAGCCCTTGATGTGCCTAAACTGTGGAAACCCCCCACAAGTGACCCTATTTTAGAAAATAGACCTCACAAGGTACTTATCTAGATGTGTGGTGAGCGCTATGAAGCCCCAAGTGCTTCACAGACGTACAGCCGTAAATACAAAAAAAACATTTTTTTTTTGACAAAAAATGATATTTTGGCCCCAATTTTTTATTTTCCCAATGATAACAGAAGAAATTGGACCCCAAGAGTTACTGTGCAATTTGTCCTGAGTACGCTGATACCCCATATGTGGGGGTAAACTACAGTTTGGGCTCATGGCAGAGCTCAGAAGTGAAGGAGCACCGTTTGACTTTTTCAACGCAGAATGGGCTGGAATTGAGATCAGATGCCATGTCACATTTGGAGAGCCCCTGATGTGCCTAAACAGTGGAAACCTCCCAATTCTAACTCCAACCCTAACCCCAACACACCCCTAACCCTAGTCCCAACCCTAACCATAACCCTAACAACAAACCTAACCCTTACACACCCCTATCCCTAATCCCAACCCTAACCCTAATCCTAACTTTAGCCCAACCCTAACCCTAACTTTAGCCGCAACCCTAATCCTAATCCTAACCCTAATGGGAAAATGGAAATAAATACATTTTTTTAATTTTATTATTTTTCCCTAACTAAGGGGGTAATAAAGGGTGGGTTGATTTACTATTTATAGCGGGTTTTTATGATTGGCAGCTGTCACGCTAAAAAA
Source organism: Oophaga sylvatica (assembly GCA_033576555.1). Classification (NCBI taxonomy): domain Eukaryota; kingdom Metazoa; phylum Chordata; class Amphibia; order Anura; family Dendrobatidae; genus Oophaga; species Oophaga sylvatica. The sequence goes on along the minus strand of JARQOD010004219.1, from coordinate 35,528 downwards.
CGCTTTTTATTGCAAAAATAGTTTTTGCATCACCACATTTTGAGAGCTATAATTTTTGCATATTTTGGCCCAGAGAGTCATGTGAGGTCTTATTTTTTGCGGTACGAGTTGACGTTTTTATTGGTACCATTTTTGAGCACGTGACATTTTTTGATCACTTTTTATTTCGATGTTTGGGAGGTTAGAATGAACAAAAATCAGTAATTCATGAATTTCTTTTGGGGGGGGCGTTTATACCGTTCCGCTTGTGGTACAATCAATAAAGCGGTTTTATTCTTCGGGTTAGTATGATTACGGTTTTGCATCGCTTTATTCTGCGAGCTATAACTTTTTTTATTTTTTTGCTGATGATGCTGTATGGTGGCTCGTTTTTTGCGGGACAAGATGACGTTTTCTGCGATAACATGTTTATTTATATTGGTCTTTTTGATCGCGTGCTATTCCACTTTTTGTTTAGCGGTATGATGATAAAGCATTGATTTTTTGCTCTGTTTTTTTTTTTTAAAGAGTTCACTAAAGGGGTTAACTAGTTTCACAGTTCTATAGGGCAGGTCGTTAAGGACGCGGCGATACTAAATATGTGTACTTTTATTGCTTTGTTTTTTTTATTTACAGGAAGAAATTAATTTATTGGGGAATATTTTTTTTTTCCTTTATTTTGGAATTTTTTTTTACACTTGTGATGTTCATTTTTTTACTTTTTTACTTTGTCCCAGGGTGGGACATTACAGTATAACGTCAGATCGCTGGTGTGAAAGAGTGCACAGCACTCTGTCAGACCAGCGATGTGACAGGCAGTGCTGCAGGCTTCCTCAGCGCCTTTTCTCAGCAGGCACTGATCTTGCAGGGAGGAAGGCCTCAGACCGCTCCTGGCACATAGTGCCGGGTGTCAGCTGTGATAATCACCTGACACCCGGCCGCGATTGACCCCGCTCCCCCCGAGAGCGCGTCCGATCGCTGCGACGTACTATCCCGTCCATGGTCAGATTGTCCCTGGTTTCATGGACGGGATAATACGTCGGATGGCAGAAAGGGGTTAAACAGTAGTAAATAGTAGTTGATGCAATATATACAATGATAAGAACTATTCCCACAAGGTTATAAATCAGGGTTGGCGAATATTTTTTTCTGCCAAGGGCCAATTGGATATTTATACCATCAGTTGTGTGCCGCACAAAAATATTAACTTAAAAATTATCCTGCTGTATTTGGTTAAACATTTACCGTGTATACTCGAGTATAAGCCGAGATTTTCAGCCCATTTTTTAGGGCTGAAAGTCCCCCTTTCGGCTTATACTCAAGTCATATACAGGGGGGAGGAGGAGCGCAGCTGTTCTATATACTCACCCCTCCGTCGGCGCAGTCTCTGCAGCCCCTGCTCTTCTCCCACGGTCTCCGGCGCCAGTGTTCAGCAGTCAGGTGGTACTGCTCATTAAAGTCATGAATATGCACATATTCATGACTTTAATGAGCCATACCACGTGACCGCTGAACACTGGCGCTGGAGACCGGGGGAGAAGAGCAGGGCAGAGACGCGCCGGCGGAAGGGTGAGTATAAGCGATATTTACCTGTCCCGTTCCACCGCTGCTCGCCGCTGTGTCCTCGGGTCCTCTTGCTGCGATGTTCAGGCAGAGGGCGCGGTGACGTGGTTACTGTGCACCGCTCCCTCTGCCTGATCATTCACTGCTGGAGGACCCGGAAGACAGCGGCAGGTAAATATCGCAGGTGCCGGGGCCCTGAGCGAGCGGTGACACCGGCACCTGTCCCCCATAGCACGCCGGTGTCCCTGCCTGCTCAGGACACCGGCACCTGGCCCCCAGCGACGAGAGGTGAGTATGTCTTTTTTTTTTGTTGCAGCAGCTGCGGCAGCATAAGGGGCCTATTCAATGCAGCATCTATGGGGGCATAATACATGGGGCATCTATGGGGGCATAATCTAAGGAGCATCTATGGGGGCATAATACATGGAGCATCTATGGGGGCATAATCTAAGGAGCATCTATGGGGGCATAATCTATGGAGCATCTATGGGGCATAATACATGGGGCATCTATGGGGGCATAATCTGTGGAGCATCTATGGGGCATAATCTGTGGAGCATCTATGGGGGCATAATCTATGGAGCATCTATGGGGCATAATACATGGGGCATCTATGGGGGCATAATACATGGGGCATCTATGGGGGCATAATCTAAGGAGCATCTATGGGGGCACAATCTATGGAGCATCTATGGGGCACAATCTATGGAGCATCTATGGGGCACAACACATGGGCAGCATATGGGGCACAATCTATGGAGCATCTTGTGGGGCATAATACATGGGGCAGCATATGGGGCACAATAGATGGAGCATCTTGTGGGGCATAATACATGGGGCAGCATATGGGGCATAATCTCATTTTCCACCATAGGCTTATACTCGAGTCGATAAGTTTTCCCAGTTTTTTGTGGCAAAATTCGGGGGGTCGGCTTATACTCGGGTCGGCTTATACTCGAGTATATACAGTAATTAAATCACCCATAATGTGATGGCTGCAACTTGTTAGGTGGTATAGATGTTGATTGACTTTCCAGATTTGCTACAGTCAGTCAGGAGGACCGTTAATTTTTTGCAATGAAAAGTTTTGTAAAGAACGGATCTCAACAGTAAGTTGCTCTGAACACAGATGTTTATTTTTATGCGTATCTCCTCTAAGTGGGAAACTTCTCACTACTCATGTATTGTTTACAGAACTCAAGCATTGGGAGGTCTGCAGTATACATCATATAGGATAAACCAAGACTGTTGTATATACCTCACATAGTATACACCAAGACTGCTGAAAATACATCACATAATATACAACAAGACTGCTGTAAATATATAACATAGGATACACAGAGACTGCTGTAAACATCACATAGGTTACATCGAGATTGCTGTAAATACATCACATAGTATACAGAGAGACTTCTGTATACATCATATAGGATACACAGAGACTGCTGTATACATCACATAGGAGACAACAAGAATGCTGTATACATCACATAGGATACACTGGGAATGGTACATATATATTACATAGAAAACACTGGGGTTTGGGGTATATTCCATATTTTTCGGACTATAAGACGTACCTGACCATAAGATGCACCCCAAATTTTCAGAAGGAAAATAGGGGAAAAAATAAAGTGTCAAATGGGGGTCCGTCTTACAGTCCGTATACAGCTTACCAGTGAAGGGATCAGCACAGGTGGATGATTGGTCACAGGGGTCATTTGGTTGGCCAGGCTGGTGCCGTGGCAGGGGCTCTGTGCTCTCCGGCAGGGGCTCTGTGCTCCTCTGCAGGGGCTCTGTGCTCCACAGCAAGGACTCTGTGCTCCGCAGCAGGGGGCTTTGTGCTCCGCAGGAGGGGCTTTGTGCCCCTGGGGCAGGGGGCTCTGTGTTCCAGGGCAGGGGCATTGTGCTCCGGGGCAGGTGGCTCTGTGCTCCAGGGCAGGGGGCTCTTTGCTCTGCAGCTATATTTTTGCATTTTGTCCTGCACTTCTGTGGGGGCCTTCAGGGTCCCCTCCGGGGGCTTCTGCCCTCTCAGTTTAGTCCAGCCACTGTGTTTTGTACTTTTGCTTTTTCCAGTTTTTTCAGTGGCTGCTGTTTTGTTTTTGTTACACCAGAGAACTAATTTAGGTGGTAGAGGTCGTGTGATCTCAGGTGATTTTGAAATTAGTAGAGTTGGTGTTTTTTCAGGGTTTTCTGAGATTGCAGTAAGTACCCTTCCTATCCCTTTTTTATTTAGATAGTTTGGGCCCCAGCGTTTGCTCATACTATTTTCTTTCTGTGTCAGTATTTCCTCTTGTCTAACCGCCATTACATGTTTGGGGGCTTTCTATTATCTTTGGGGTTCTGCTCCGGGGCAGATAGCTTTCCTATTTCTATCTTTAGGTGTAGTTAGTTTCTCAGGCTGTGACGAGGCGTCTAGGACCAACGTAGGAACGCTCCACGGCTGCCTCTAGTTGCGGTGGTTAGTCAGGGTACTGCAATCTCATAGATTCCAACTGCTCTGGTGTATTTCCTTTTTTACCTGCACTCCTCAGCTACCGTAACATAACAGTATCACCGGCCATAAAAATTGTATGGTACTCACAGAAGAGAAAAAATATTTTGAAGGAAGAAAAGTTGTCAGAGATATTTTTCTGTTTGTTGCATTTTTTTTTTTTTTTCTCTCTGTATCTCTGGGTGCTGGGGAGATCTTTTCTCCCAATGGAGTTTGCACAGTTGTCTGGCCGTGTGGATCAGCTTGCCACTGAGGTTCAGAGTATTGCTGCATATCTTGCTAGGTTGCCTGTTGTGGAACCTAGGATCCCCATGCCAGATTTGTTTTTAGGGGATCGAGCTAAGTTTCAGAATTTCAAAAATAATTGTAAATTGTTTCTTGCCTTAAAATCTAAGTCCGCAGGAAACGCAGCGCAGCAGGTTCAAATTATCATCTCTCTCCTGCGCGGCGATCCTCAGGATTGGGCTTTTTCCCTGATACCTGGGGATCCTATTTTGAGTGATGTTGATGCATTTTTTCAGGCTTTGGGGTTATTGTACGATGAGCCTAATGTCACTGATCAAGCTGAAAAAGCCTTGTTGGCATTAAATCAGGGGCTTGATGACGCTGAGTTATACTGTCAGAGATTCCGTAGGTGGGCAGTCCTGACCAAATGGAATGACGACGCTTTGGCGGCCCTTTTCCGGAAGGGTCTGTCGGATAATGTAAAGGATGTTATGGTGGGATTCCCTGTCCCCTCTGGTCTCAATGATTCTATGTCATTAGCGATTCAAATTGACAGACGTTTGCGTGAGCGGAGAAGTATGCGTGGAGTGGTGTTGCCTTGTGAGCCAGCTGCTGAGCCCATGCAGTGTGATAGAGTGGTGTCTGGGGCACAGCGTCATGAGTTTCGAAAGCGCAATGGGTTATGTTTCTACTGTGGTGATGCCTCTCATGCTATTTCAGTCTGCCCTAAGCGGGGAAGACATTTTGCACGCTCAGTTGTCTTGGGTAGTGTTCAGACTAAGTTTTTATTAACTGTCACTCTGATATGCTCTCTGTCCTCATTTTCTGCTCAGGCTTTCGTTGATTCTGGAGCAGCTATTAACCTGATGGATTATGATTTTGCTAAACATTGTGGGTTTCCCTTGATACCCCTACAGAAGTCTATTCCTACTGGGATCGATTCTACCCCTTTGGCTGAGAATAAACCCCAGTTTTCTACTCAGGTGATAATGAGGGTTGAACCTGATCACCAGGAGTGCTGCAAATTTTTGGTTCTATATAATCTGCATGACATTATCGTGCTGGGTTTCCCTTGGTTACAGTCTCATAATCCTGTTTTGGATTGGAAATCTGTGTCTGTAACCAGTTGGGGCTGCCAATGTGTTAATACCAACACTCCTGTTTTTTCTGCCTCCCCCAGGCTGAGGATGTTCCTGACTTTTTGTTTGATTTTTCTGATGTGTTTAGCGAAAGTAAATCTGCATCCTTACCTCCCCATAGGAGCTATGACTGCGCTATTGAATTAGTGCCAGGTAGTAAATTCCCTAAAGGTCGCCTTTTTAACTTGTCTGTACCTGAACATGACGCTATGCGGTCTTATATCAAGGAATCATTGGAGAAGGGTCATATCAGACCATCCTCTTCACCCTTAGGTGCCGTTTTTTTTCTTTGTGGCCAAAAAAGATGGTTCATTAAGGCCGTGTATTGATTATCGTCTCTTGAACAATATTACTGTGAAATATCAATACCCGTTACCCTTGATTTCTGACCTGTTTTCCAGGGTGAAAAACGCTACTTGGTTTACCAAGCTTGACCTCAGGGGGGCGTATAACCTTATTCGCATTAAGCACGGGGATGAATGGAAGACGGCATTTAACACCCCTGAAGGGCATTTTGAGTACCTTGTGATGCCCTTTGGGCTCACTAATGCTCCTTCCGTCTTCCAGTCCTTCATGAATGACATTTTCAGGGATTTTGTGGACAAGTTTCTGATTGTTTATTTGGATGATATCTTGATTTTTTCTAATGACTGGGACTCTCATGTGAAACATGTTCGAACTGTATTCCAGATTTTGAGAGAGAATGCTCTGTATGTGAAGGGATCAAAGTGTCTTTTTGGCGTACAGAAGATCTCATTTCTGGGATTCATTTTGTCCCCATCTGTTATTGAAATGGACCCGGTCAAGGTTCAGGCCATCTGTGATTGGGTCCAACCTACTTCATTAAAGGCTCTTCAGAGATTTTTGGGTTTTGCCAATTTTTATCGTAAATTTATTGGTAATTTCTCGGTTATTGTTAAACCATTAACTGATTTGACCAGAAAGGGTTCTGATGTGGTGAATTGGCCTCCTGAGGCAGTCTCTGCGTTTCAGGAACTTAAGCAGAGATTCACTTCTGCTCCTGTTCTACGGCAGCCTGATGTTTCTCTGCCATTTCAGGTGGAGGTTGATGCCTCTGAAATTGGGGCAGGTGCCGTTTTGTCCCAAAAAGATCCAGAGACCTCTAAAAGTAACCCTTGTGCCTTTTTCTCTCGAAAATTTTCTCCTACTGAACGTAATTATGACGTGGGTAATCGGGAGTTATTGGCCATGAAGTGGGCTTTTGAAGAGTGGAGACATTGGCTGGAGGGAGCCAAACATCAGGTGGTGGTCCTTACGGACCATAAGAATCTGGTCTATCTGGAATCTGCCAAGCGACTCAATCCTAGACAGGCCAGGTGGGCCTTGTTTTTCACATGTTTTAATTTTGTGGTTTCCTTTCTTCCTGGCACTAAGAATGTTAAGGCGGATGCCCTCTCGAGGAGTTTCCTTGCGGACTCTCCTGAGCTATCTGATCCCTCTGTTATTTTGAAGGAGGGTGTAGTTCTTTCCGCCATCTCGCCCAATTTGAGACTTGCTCTGGAGGGGTGTCAGGAGGATAGGCCCGAGCGCTGCCCTGTTGGAAAATTGTTTGTCCCGGACCAATGGAAAAAGAGTGTGATGTCTGAGATTCATTGTTCCGCATTGGCTGGGCATCCCGGAATTTTTGGTACCAGAGACTTGGTTAGTCGGTCCTTTTGGTGGCCTACCTTGTCTCGCGATGTCAGGGAATTTGTGCAGTCCTGCGGGACTTGCTCTCGCTCCAAGCCTTGCTCTCGCTCTAGTGGTTTGTTGATGCCATTGCCTGTGCCCAAGAGACCATGGACCCATATCTCTATGGATTTCATTTCCGATTTTCCTGTTTCTCAGAGAATGACCACCATCTGGGTAATTTGTGATAGGTTTTCCAAAATGATACATCTTGTGCCATTACCTAAGTTGCCTTCCTCCTCTGAATTGGTGCCGTTGTTCCTTCAGCACGTGGTTCGTTTACACGGCATTCCTGAGAACATTGTGTCTGACAGAGGAGTCCAGTTTGTTTCCAGATTTTGGAGGACTTTTTGTTCTAAACTGGGTGTTCAATTGTCTTTCTCCTCGGCATTTCATCCTCAGACCAATGGTCAAACTGAGAGAACAAACCAGACATTGGAGACTTATCTAAGATGCTTTGTGTCTGCTGATCAGGATGACTGGGTCTCTTTTTTGCCTTTGGCTGAGTTTGCTCTTAATAATAGGGCTAGCTCTGCCACTTTGATGTCTCCGTTTTTCTGTAATTCTGGGTTTCACCCTCGATTTTCTTCAGGACAGACGGAGGCTTCTGTCTGTCCAGGTGTTGACTCTGTTGTTGAGCGTATGCAGCAGATTTGGGACCAGGTAGTGGAGAGGTTGTCCCTCTCTCAGGAGAAGGCCCAGCGGTTTGCTAACCGGCATAGGACTGATGGTCCTCGGTTTAAAGTGGGGGACTTGGTCTGGTTGTCCTCAAAGAATATTCCTATGAGAGTAGCATCTCCTAAATTTAAGCCTAGGTTCATTGGACCTTATAAGATCATGGAGATTATTAATCCTGTTTCTTTTCGTTTGCTTCTTCCAGGGACATTTAAGATCCATAACGTGTTCCACAAGTCCTTGTTGAAGAGGTTTGTTGAGCCAGTGGTTACTGCTGCTGTGCCTCCTGACCCTGTTTTGGTTGAGGGCAATCTGGAGTATGTGGTTGAGAAAATATTGGATTCTCGTTTTTCTAGACGAAGACTCCAGTATTTGATTAAATGGAGAGGTTATGGTCAGGAAGACAATTCTTGGGTGTTTGCTTCGGACATCCTTGCTAGGAGACTTATCCGTGCGTATCATAGAACTCATCCTGACCGACCTGGTTGCTCAAATGAGGGTTCGGTGACCCCTCCTCAAGGGGGGGGTACTGTTGTGAATGGGTTTGAGATGAGTTCTGAGCAGAGGCTCCCTCTGGTGGTTACAAGCGGTACTAGTGAGGATTGTGAGGACTGGGAATCAGGTGTTACTGATTGGTCTTATGTAAGGGAGTCATTTTCCCATCAGGGTTGCCGGTGATCAATTGTTCTGGTCTGAATCCTTCTTTCCAGTTTCCCTTGTAGCCTGCTGTGTCGTGTCTGCATCTCCTGCTATCAGATAAGACAATTTCTTATTTTGTGTTTTTGCTATATTTTTGCATTTTGTCCTGCACTTCTGTGGGGGCCTTCAGGGTCCCCTCCGGGGGCTTCTGCCCTCTCAGTTTAGTCCAGCCACTGTGTTTTGTACTTTTGCTTTTTCCAGTTTTTTCAGTGGCTGCTGTTTTGTTTTTGTTACACCAGAGAACTAATTTAGGTGGTAGAGGTCGTGTGATCTCAGGTGATTTTGAAATTAGTAGAGTTGGTGTTTTTTCAGGGTTTTCTGAGATTGCAGTAAGTACCCTTCCTATCCTTTCTTATTTAGATAGTTTGGGCCCCAGCGTTTGCTCATACTATTTTCTTTCTGTGTCAGTATTTCCTCTTGTCTAACCGCCATTACATGTTTGGGGGCTTTCTATTATCTTTGGGGTTCTGCTCCGGGGCAGATAGCTTTCCTATTTCTATCTTTAGGTGTAGTTAGTTTCTCAGGCTGTGACGAGGCGTCTAGGACCAACGTAGGAACGCTCCACGGCTGCCTCTAGTTGCGGTGGTTAGTCAGGGTACTGCAATCTCATAGATTCCAACTGCTCTGGTGTATTTCCTTTTTTACCTGCACTCCTCAGCTACCGTAACATAACAGGCTTTGTGCCCCTGGGGCAGGGGGCTCTGTGCTCCGGGGTAGGGGTCTCTGCTCCGGGGCAGGGGCATTGTGCTCCGGCGCAGTGGCAGCGGCTCTCTGTGCTGTGTGTGGGGGCTCCGCCGGCATTTCGTCAAAGCCCGGAGGCCCCCGCTCCTCCGTTAATGCGATGCCGCAGTGGCCTCCAGGAACATGGCTGCCGGCAAGATGGCCGCCGGCCAATGCATGCTCAGATTCAGATCTCGGGACGAGATCTCATTGCCGAGATCTCGCGACGAGATCTCGTTGCCGAGATTTGCATCTGAGCATGCGTTGGCCCGGCGGCCATCTTGCCAGCGGCCATGTTCCCGGAGGCCACCACAGCATGGCATATATTATTTCTAAACACTGTTTTTTGGTGATTACTTTGTATCTCCGTTCATACTGCACCCACACACCCAAATGATACACCATTTGAAAGGTAAACTTGCCCCCTTCAGCAAGAAAATAGCCAAACAAACCACACATTCATGATTTGATGACAAAATACAGTTTAAACATTAATTTTCATAAACCTGCAGTAAGGAAAAATGACCTGCAGGTGGCACCACACTACCCCAAAGCACACTACCACAAAGCTGCTTACAGACATCACAAACAAATCCAAACATTTGCCTTGGGGGCTTTCCTGCTTGCCGAACTGCTTGCCCAGCCTATTTTAGCCAAATTGGTGGATTGCACACTTCACTGCAGGTGAGGCACATATGCAAACATATTTGTAAACATGCACTGCCTATTGAATAGCACACTTGCTCCGTTCATACTCCACCCACACAAACAAATGATACACCATTTGAAAGGTCAAATTACCTGCAGGTGGCAGCACACTACCCCAAAGCACACTACCACAAAGCTGCTTACAGACTTCACAAACAAATCCAAACATTTGCCTTGGGGTCTTTCCAGCTTGCTCAAGTGCTTGCCCAGCCTATTTCACGCACATTGGAGGATTGCACACTTCACTGCAGGTGAGTCACATATGCAAACACATTTGTATACATGCACTGCTTTTTCGGTGATTACTGTGACCCACACACACAAATGGTGAGTCACATATGCAAACACATTTGTAAACAAGCACTGCTTTTTCACTGATTACTTCGCCCCACACACACAAATGATACACCATTTGAAAGGTAAACTTGCTCCCTTCAGCATGAAAAGAGCCAAACAAACCACACGTTCATGATTTTATCACTAAATACAGTTTAAACATTTATTTTCATAAACCTACAGAAAGACACAATGACCTGCACGTGGCACCTCAATCGGAAGATATTATTTGGCCTCTACTTATCAAACCAATTTATTGTATTACCAAGCTACATATATAAATACCTGTTTGTGTTCATCATCTCATTAAATACATTTACATTTGATCAGCTTGCCTTTTCTGAAATTGGCTGGGCCCCCGACCACCAATGTGCGAAAATTTTGCACGGGCCAACTAGTATATTTAATGGTACAACTCTACACCTCTGCTTGCTGTCTCATCTGCTGCCTATCACCCTGCAATATATTTTAATGGTACAACTCTACACCCCTGCTTGCTGTCTAATCTGCTGCCTATCACCCTGCAATGTATTTTAATGGTACAACTCTGCTTGCTGAATCATTGTTATAATTCATCTGTTTCATTTTACCCAATACTCACTGCTGTATATTTATGGCTGGGGTCACTGTAGATATTATCTTGGGAAAGGTGTTATATCATAGAGATGGAGCCATGCCTTGTGGCTTTGATCATCTATCCACCCCCTGATGTGTTAGAGCAGCTGCTAATTTATCCCAAACCAGCTCCCACAATTCCTCTCCCCTGACCCTGTAGTGTGGCCTATAAATTTAGAAGCATTCTAAGGGGTGCACACATCCCCTCAGTAAAGCAAGCATCCCAGCAGCTAAGCATCTAGAAAAAGCAGTTAATCCATGGCAGTTAGTCAGGGCAGGAGACAGGTAACCCACACTTTGCTCTCCCTTTTGTCCATGTGCTTTATTTCTATCCTCCTGTATTCCTTTGCCATCCTCCTGTATTCCCTTGCCATCCAAATTCAATACCCCATCCCCCCTCCATCATGACTCATACACATCAGCCCCTCTATACTTCCCTCTCCCATGTACAGCTCCCATGCACTTCTCACCTTCCTGAAAAACCGTAGCCCATCTTGCTCAAATACATCGCACAAAAATAAATTTCTTACAATTCCAATAACTACTTGCTCTTTATCTTCCTACTCCTACTGATTTCGGGGGACATCTCCCCAACCCTGGTCCACCATCCCTTAACCCCTACCCTACTTCACATCAAAACCTTACAAACCTTATTAATATTAGTTGCACTCCTTCATCTCCTTCTTTTAATTGTGCCCTCTGGAATCCACGGTCTGTATGTAACAAACTTCCTTTCCTGCACAATTACTTTCTGAACAACTCTCTTAATCTGTTGGCCCTCACTGAAACCTGGATTCAGGATTCTGACACTTTATCCCCTGCTGCCATTTCCCATAGTGGCTTACAATTCTCCCATTCCCTGAGACCCACAAACAGAATTGGTGGTGGAGTCAGCATACTCCTGTCCCCACAAAGCACTTTCCAGGTCATCCCCCCAGTTCCATCACTCTCATTCCCTTCTTTGAAGTCCACACCATCAGGCTCTTCTGTCCCTTCTCCCTCAGAGTAACGGTCATATACCTGCCCCCAGGCTCACCCACCCACTTCCTTGACCATTTCTCTTCCTGGCTGCCGCACTTCATGTCCTCAGAACTCCCAACTCTTATCCTGGGAGACTTCAACATCCCCATTAACAGCCCCACTTCCAATATGCATCCCAGCTTCTATCACTAACCACTTCTCACAACCCCTCACAGCTATCAGCCTCTGAAACACACAAAGACGGTAACAACCTTGACCTGGTCTTTGTCTGGCTCTGTTCAATCTCCTACCTAGATAATTCACTGCTTCCCTTCTCTGACCACAACATTCTATACTTCATGCTCACAAATCCTTGCCCACCCCAGCACACTACCTACCACACATTCAGAAATCTACAAACCATTAACCCTCATACACTTTCAGACTCCCTACACTCATCACTGTCCCCAATCTCCTCTTTTTCCTGTCCTGATCTGGCTGTACATCACTACAAAGACATTCTTAGAAGCACCCTTGACCACGTAGCTTCCCTCACCCTCAGAACCTCCAAGCACAGAGTAAAACATCCCTGGCTCACATTGCAAACTCGATTTCTCCAGCAATGCTCTAGGAGTGCTGAACATTTATGGAGGAAAACCCACACACCAGAAGACTTCACCCACTTCAAATTTAGGTTAAGAACCTATAACTCTGCCCTTCACCTCGCCAAACAGACCTCTTTCAACACCCTAATCTCCTCACTATCCAACAACCCCAAGAAAATTTTTGACACCTTTCACTCCCTCTTCAGGCCGAAAACACAAGCCCTATCACAGACATTTGTGCTGATGACTTGGCCTCCCACTTTATAGAGAAAATAGATAATATCCATCAGGAAATCTGCTTCTAGCCACCAGGTGCCATGACTCCCATCCCTCCCTGCATTTCCCCTGGCTCACTCTCCACATTTGATCCCATAACAGAAGAAGAAGTCTCTAGGCTGCTCTCTTCTTCTCGTCCGACTACATGCACTACTGACCTCATTCCTTCACATCTCCTCCAGTCGCTCTCTCCAGTTGTCACAACTCACTTAACTACAATCTTTAATCTCTCCGTCTCCTTGGGCATTTTCCCCTCCTCCTTCAATCTATCATTACTCCATTATTAAAGAAACCCACTCTCGACCCATCCTGCAGACCAGTCTCCAATCTCCCCTTCATCTCTAAACTCTTGGAGCGCCTATTTTACTCCCACCTTACCCGTTACCTCTCCACTCACGCCCTCCTAAATCTCTCACAGTCCGGCTTCCGCCCCCTACATTCGACAGAAACTGCACTCATCAAAGTGACCAATGACCTTCTGACAGAAAAATGTAAAGGTGGCCACTCTCTGCTCATTCTTCTTGACCTTTCTGCAGCTTTCGACACTGTTGACCACCATCTCTTAATCCAGGGTTCGACAAACCAGGGCGCCAGGTCGCCAGTGGCGCCTAGAAAAGCATGCCTGGCGCCCGGGTTTGTCGGGGCCCTGAGCAGGTGGGGGGGCCCACTCGCCGTCAGGCACCCCAGCGCCCGTTAGCGGAGGAGAGCGGTGTCAGTGCCGACACTGCCCCCCCCCGCTTGCTCAGGGCCCCAGCAGCAGCTGGCACGATACTCACAGCTCCCTGTGCCTCCGATGCCGCAGCTCCAGGGGGCGCCTGCGCTTCCTCTCACAGCAGCGCCGCTGAGTGACGTCATCATTCAGCGGCCGGCTGTGGCAGGGAGCGCGCGGACGCCGGACAGGTGAGATATGTGTGTGTGTGTATCAGTGTGTGTGTATTTAGTGCGGTGCTTTGTGTGTATGTGTGTATGTGAGATAGTGCTTGTGTGCTGCGGTGCTGTCTGTGTGATGGTGGTGGGGGAGGGCAGTGATGATGATGATGGGGAGGCATTGATGATAATGGGGAGGCACTGATGATAATGGGGAGGCATTCATGATGATGGGGAGGCATTGATGATAATGGGGAGGCATTGATGATAATGGGGAGGCATTAATGATAATGGGGAGGCATTGATGATAATGGGCAGGCATTGATGATAATGGGGAGGCATTGATGATAATGGGCAGGCATTGATGATGATGGGGAGACATTGATGATGATGGGGAGGCATTTATAATGATGGGGAGGCACTGATGATAATGGGGAGGCATTGATGATGATGGGGAGGCATTGATGATGATGGGGAGGCATTGATGATGATGGGGAGACTGATGATAATGGGGAGGCACTGATGATAATGGGGAGGCACTGATGATGATGGGGAGGCAATGATGATGATGGGCAGGCGATGATGATGATGGGCAGGCATTGATGATGATGGGGAGGCACTGATTATGATGGGGAGGCGATGATGATGATGGGGAGGCGATGATATGATGAGGAGGCAATGATGATGGGCAGGCATTGATGATGATGGGGGGGCCATGATGATGATGGGGAGGCCATGATGATGATGGGGAGGCCATGATGATGATGAGGAGGAGGAGGCAATGATGATAATGAAATGAAAAAAAAATTCTGGCTCCTAAATTTTTTGGCTGGCTCCTAGATTCTGAACAACTTTGTCGACCCCTGTCTTAATCTCTAGGCTCCAGTGACTAGGCATTAAGGACACTGTTCTCTCCTGGTTCTCTTCCTATCTTTCTGACCGCTCCTTCAGTGTTTTGTTTGCCGGCTCCACTTCATCTCCTCTTCCTCTCACTGTTGGAGTACCTCAGGGCTCAGTCCTTGGCCCCCTTCTCTTCTCTCTCTACATAGCCACAATTGAACAGACCATCAGCAGATTTGGCTTTCAGTACCATCTTTATGCTGATGACACACAACTATACACGTCATCCCCTGACCTTACCCCCGCTGTACTACAGAGTGCCAGTGACTGTCTGTCCACAGTCTCCAACATCATGTCCGCTCTCTATCTGAAACTCAACCTTTCCAAAACTGAACTTCTTCTGCTCCCACTGTCTACTAACCTCCCTTAATCTGACATTTCCCTCTCCGTGGAGGGCACCATAATTACACCCTGGCAGCAGGCGTGCTGTCTGGGTGTTATGTTTGACCCCAATCTCTCCTTCACCTCCCATATATAATCTCTTGCCTGCTTTTGCCGCTTACACCTAAAGATGGCTGGACCATCATTGTAAATACACACCTGTACTATGTATCTCCCCCACCTCATTGTTGATTATAAGCTCTCATGTGCAGGGTCGTTTTATTTTGCTTTAATAAGTAACAACTTTAACAATAATACAATTATAACTGTTGCATTTGAACCTTAAACTGTAAAGCACCGTGGAATATGTTGGCGCTATATAAATAAAGATGATTATTATTATTATTACTCTGGGATTGCTGTATATTGCTCACATAGGATACACTGGGACTGCTGCATATTAATCACATAGGAGAAAATGAGACTGGTGTACAGTCATGGCCAAAAGTTTTGAGAATAACACAAATATTATATTTTCACATGATCTGCTGCCCTCTGGTTTTTATGTGTGTTTGACAGATGTTTTTATCACAGACAGAAATATAATAATTGCAAACATATGAGTAACAAAAGCTTATACTGACAGTTAGAATGAGTTAATGCAGCAAGTCAATATTTGCAGTGTTGACCCTTCTTCTTCAGGACCTCTGCAATTCTCACTGGCATGCTCTCAATCAACTTCTGGACCAAATCCTGACTGATAGCAGTCCATTCTTGCACAATCAATGCTTTCATTTTGTCAGAATTTTTAGGTTTTTGTTTGTCACCCGTCTCTTGATGATTGACAACAAGTTCCCAATGGGATTAAGATCTGGGGAGTTTCCAGGCCATGCACCCAAAATCTCTATGTTTTGCTCCCTGAGCCATTTAGTTATCACATTTGCTTTATGGTAAGGTGCTCAATCATGCTGGAAAAGGCATTGTTGATCACCAAACTGCTCTTGGAGGGTTGGGAGAAGTTGCTCTTGGAGGACATTCTGGTACCATTCTTTATTCATGGCTGTGTTTTTAGGCAAGACTGTGAGAGAGCTGATTCCCTTGGCTGAGAAGCAACCCCACACATGAATGGTTTCAGGATGCTTAACAGTTGGCATGAGACAAGACTGGTGATAGCGCTCACCTTGTCTTCTCCGAATGAGGCGTTTTCCTGATGTCCCAAACAATCGAAAAGGGGATTCATCAGAGAAAATAACTTTACCCCAGTCCTCAGCAGTCCACTGCCTGTACCTTTTGCAGAATATCAGTCTGTCCATGATGTTTTTTCTGGAGAGAAGTGGCTTCTTTGCTGCCCTCCTTGAGACCAGGCCTTGCTCCAAGAGTCTCCGCCTCACAGTGCGTGCAGATGCATTCACACCTGCCAGTTGCCATTCCTGAGCAAGCTCTGCACTGCTGGTAGCCCAATACCGCAGCTGAAACACTTTTAAGAGACGGTCCTGGCGCTTGCTGGTCTTTCTTGGGCGCCCTGAAGCCTTTTTGGCAACAATGGAACCTCTCTCCTTGAAGTTCTTGATGATGCGATAGATTGTTGACTGAGGTGCAATCTTTCTAGCTGCGATACTCTTCCCTGTTAGGCCATTTTTGTGCATTGCAATGATGACTGCACGTGTTTCTTTAGAGATAACCATGGTTAACAGAAGAGAAACAATGATGCCAAGCACCAGCCTCCTTTTAAAGTGTCCAGTGGTGTCATTCTTACTTAATCATGACAGACAGATTGATCTCCAGCCATGTCCTCATCAACACCCACACCTGTGTTAATGGAGCAATCACTGAAAAGAGGTTAGCTGGTCCTTTTAAGGCAGGGCTGCAATGATGTTGAAATGTGTTTTGGGGGATAAAGTTCATTTTCTAGCCAAATATTGACTTTGCAAGTAATTGCTGTTAAGCTGATCACTCTATATAACATTCTGGAGTATATGCAAATTGCCATTAGAAAAAGTGAAGCAGTAGACTTTGTAAAAATTAATATTTGTGTCATTCTCAAAACTTTTGGCCATGACTGTACATACATCACATAACTGTTGGTATTGATGCTCAGAAACCCTCCAATGTGGACTGAATTGCAACTATTCTGCAAAGATGAGTGGGCCAAAATTCATCCAGAGCATTGTAAAAGACTCATCACCAGTTATCGCAAACACTTGATTGCAGTTCTTGCTGCTAAAGGTGGCTCAAAAAGTAATTGGGTTTAGGGGGCAATCATTTTTTAACACAGGGCCCTGCAGGTTTGGATTTCTTTCTCCCTTAATAATAAAGAACTTCATTTAAAAACTGATTTTTGTGTTTACTTGTGTTATCTTGTGACAAACAAGCAAAGAATAGGAAATCAGGAAGGGGCAAACTTTTTTTCATACAACTCATACAACTGTATATTATATATTATACACTGCTCAAAAAAATAAAGGGAACACTTAAACAGCAGAATATAACTCCAAGTAAATCAAACTTCTTTGAAATCAAACTGTCCATTTAGGAAGCAACACTGATTGACAATCAATTTCACATGCTGTTGTGCAAATGGAATAGACAACAGATGGAAATTATTGGTAATTATCAAGACACACTCAATAAAGGAGTGGTTCTGCAGGTGGGGACCACTGACCACATGTCAGTACCAATGCTTTCTGTCTGATGTTTTGGTCACTTTTAAAGGTTATGCTTTCACATTCGTGGTGGCATGAGACAGACTCTAAAACCCTCACAAGTGGCTCAGGTAGTGCAGCTCATCCAGGATGGCACATCAATGTGAGCTGTGGCAAGAAGGTTTACTGTGTCTGTCAGCATAGTGTCCAGAGGCTGGAGGCGCTACCAGCAGACAGGCCAGTACACCAGGAGATGTGGAGGGGGCCGTAGGAGGGCAACAACCAAGCAGCAGGACCGCTACCTCCTCCTTTGTGCAAGGAGGAACAGGAGGAGCACTGCTATAGCCCTGCAAAATGACCTCCAGCAGGCCACAAATGTGCATGTGTCTGCACATATGATTAGAAACCGACTCCATGAGGATGGTCTGCGTGCACGACGTCCACAGATGGGGGTTGTGCTCACAGCCCAACACTGTGCAGGACTCTTGTGTTGTGAATGGGCTTGAGATGAGTTCTGAGCAGAGGCTCCCTCTGGTGGTTACAAGCGGTACTGGTCTGTCCAGTGAAGATTGTGAAGATTGTGAGGATTGGGAATCAGGTGTTACTGACTGGTCTTATATAAGGGAGTCACCTTCCCATCAGGGTTGCCGGTGATTAATTGTTCTGGTCTCTATCCTTGATTCCTGTTTCCCTTGTAGCCTGCTGTGTCGTGTCTGCATCTCCTGCTAACAGATAAGACATTTTCTTCTTTTTGTTTTTGTGTTTGATTTTTGCATTTTGTCCTGCACTCCTGTGGGGGCCTTCAGGGTCCCCTCCGGGGGCTTTTGCCCTCTCAGTTTAGTTCAGCCACTGATGTTTGTACTTTTGCTTTTTCCAGTTTTTTCAGTGGCTGCTGTTTTGATTTTGTTACACCAGAGAACTAATTTAGGTTAGAGTTGAGCGATACTTTCCGATATCCAAAAGTATCGGAATCGGAATGGTATCGCCGATACCCAAAAAATATCGGCGATACCCGATACCGATACCGGAAATACAATGTAAGTCTATGGGAACAAAATATCGGAATTAAAAAAAAACCCATTCTTGCCTTGTTGGTTAATTGTACATGAAGGAAAACAACAAAGAGTAATGTAGAATTTATTGGGGGAGGTTGAGGAGACATTAAAGGCATAGATGTTTAACACAATGCAATGGAATAGCATTAATATTTCTTTTTTTGAAATACGTTTGGATTGACGAAGAAATTGACAATGTTGTTAACCTTTTTTCTATTTTGTCAAATATGTCTGTTTCACAACTTCCATGCTCTTCACCTTTTTAACTTTTCACACACTTTCTCCTTCATAATCTTCAGCAGCATCATCTTTCTCATCAAATTATTCTTCATCTTCACCTTCTTAATCTTCTAAAACTTCTTGCTATTCATCTTTTTGTTAACATTACTTATATTGTTCTTATTAAACAGTTATTATTCTTCATATTCTACTTCTTCATCTTCTTCCTATTCATCCTTTTCATCATATTCTTATTTGTGACAGACATTCCTGTACTTGTAATCTGTAAAACTCTGAATTTTCATCCTTCCGTTCTTGCTGTCACGAAAGATTTTAATTACAACAGTATTTGTCCGCGTTCAGTTTAGCCTGCAGCAGCATCAGGCATTTTCCAGGGGCACCACGAGGAGGAACGGACTCACCCCCATACACTGCTTAGTCTTCTTCTGCTTAGAATTTAGAGCATATATTTTGCTCTTCATTTTGGTCTTATACTTAATGTTCTTCTGCTTTTTGATCTTCTGCTTATTGTTCTTCTGTCTCTTGTTCTGTATCTTGTAGTTTGTCTTAACCTTCTTTGTCCTGTTGGTGATGGTACAAAAGCCAATGGAAGTAACGAGGACCAGCTGACTGTGCTGGAACCCGGAGGGTCAGCAGAAGGAAAAGAGCCAATGGCACAACCGAGGACCAGCTGACGTTACTGGGACACGGTTACTAAGCAGGAGGTACCTGTGCTCCAAAGCACTACCAAGGAGCAGCAGACGTTGCTGGAACTCGGATACCGACATGGAGGCACCTAGGCCAAAGGCACTGCGGAGAACCAGCTGACGGTACTGGAACCCGGATGGGTAGCAGAAGGTACAAGAGCCAATGAAAGTAACGAGGACCAGCTGACTGTGCTGGAACCCGGAGGGTCAGCAGAAGGAAAAGAGCCAATGGCACAACCGAGGACCAGCTGACGTTACTGGGACACGGTTACTAAGCAGGAGGTACCTGTGCTCCAAAGCACTACCAAGGACCAGCAGACGTTGCTGGAACTCGGATACCGACATGGAGGCACCTAGGCCAAAGGCACTGCGGAGAACCAGCTGACGGTACTGGAACCCGGATGGGTAGCAGAAGGTACAAGAGCCAATGAAAGTAACGAGGACCAGCTGACTGTGCTGGAACCCGGAGGGTCAGCAGAAGGAAAAGAGCCAATGGCACAACCGAGGACCAGCTGACGTTACTGGGACACGGTTACTAAGCAGGAGGTACCTGTGCTCCAAAGCACTACCAAGGACCAGCAGACATTGCTGGAACTCGGATACCGACATGGAGGCACCTAGGCCAAAGGCACTGCGGAGAACCAGCTGACGGTACTGGAACCCGATGGGTAGCAGAAGGTACAAGAGCCAATGAAAGTAACGAGGACCAGCTGACTGTGCTGGAACCCGGAGGGTCAGCAGAAGGAAAAGAGCCAATGGCACAACGAGGACCAGCTGACGTTACTGGGACACGGTTACTAAGCAGGAGGTACCTGTGCTCCAAAGCACTACCAAGGACCAGCAGACGTTGCTGGAACTCGGATACCGACATGGAGGCACCTAGGCCAAAGGCACTGCGGAGAACCAGCTGACGGTACTGGAACCCGGATGGGTAGCAGAAGGTACAAGAGCCAATGAAAGTAACGAGGACCAGCTGACTGTGCTGGAACCGGAGGGTCAGCAGAAGGAAAAGAGCCAATGGCACAACCGAGGACCAGCTGACGTTACTGGGACACGGTTACTAAGCAGGAGGTACCTGTGCTCCAAAGCACTACCAAGGACAGCAGACGTTGCTGGAACTCGGATACCGACATGGAGGCACCTAGGCCAAAGGCACTGCGGAGAACCAGCTGACGGTACTGGAACCCGGATGGGTAGCAGAAGGTACCATGGAAATTAAAGTTGAGGCAGCAGGACTTTTTGCCGTTCACACAGCAGGGGAACAGCTGACATTACTGAACCCAGTAACACAGGAGCAAGTGTAGACTGTGCTAACAGCACTTCCGAGAAACAACTGGCGGTGTTGTAGCCCAGGGATGAGAAGAGAACATGGTGGAGGCAGCAGGACTTTTTGCCGTTCACACAGCAGGGGAACAGCTGACATTACTGAACCCCAGTAACACAGGAGCAAGTGTAGACTGTGCTAACAGCACTTCCGAGAAACAACTGGCGGTGTTGTAGCCCAGGGATGAGAAGAGAACATGGTGGAGGCAGCAGGACTTTTTGCCGTTCACACAGCAGGGGAACAGCTGACATTACTGAACCCCAGTAACACAGGAGCAAGTGTAGACTGTGCTAACAGCACTTCCGAGAAACAACTGGCGGTGTTGTAGCCCAGGGATGAGAAGAGAACATGGTGGAGGCAGCAGGACTTTTTGCCGTTCACACAGCAGGGGAACAGCTGACATTACTGAACCCCAGTAACACGGGAGCAAGTGTTAACTGTGCTAACAGCACTTCCGAGAAACAACTGGCGGTGTTGTAACCCAGGGATGAGAAGAGAAGAGGGTGGAGGCAGCAGGACTGTTTGCCGTTCACACAGCAGGGGAACAGCTGACATTACTGAACCCCAGTAACACAGGAGCAAGTGTAGACTGTGCTAACAGCACTTCCGAGAAACAACTGGCAGTGTTGTAGCCCAGGGATGAGAAGAGAACATGGTGGAGGCAGCAGGACTTTTTGCCGTTCACACAGCAGGGGAACAGCTGACATTACTGAACCCCAGTAAACACAGGAGCAAGTGTAGACTGTGCTAACAGCACTTCCGAGAAACAACTGGCGGTGTTGTAGCCCAGGGTCAAGGAGGGTGTAGGCATAAAATATTGAGTTATTGCCTTGTTACGTGGCCATTGCAAATGTATGTACTTCAAACAAGAATAAATGAAGTTTTACTACGACAATAAAATGATGAATTTCAATTACAAGAATAGAAAAATATTTATACTTGACAGTCCTCTGTGGTTGATAACGTTTAATGGCTAACTGAAAATATGGTAACAAATTCAAAGCTTTCGAGACTACTCAGGTGTCTTCATCAGGCTAAGAGTAAAGCCAAAAATGAAGAATCACATATTTCTACACACAACAGGACACAGGAATAGCTAAGACAAGTGAGGGAGGGACAAGTGAGGGAGACCGGCAACAAAAAGGAGAACAAGGATGAATTATCAGCGCCACACAATCACAGATAAATTAATGAATTTACCTGTGGCAAAAGACTTTTGTATGCCCGGTCATAGCATGATGGATATGGAATTACTGGTATTAAAATATAACTTCAAATATGAGAAACGTACAAAGGTTTCAGAATATAAGCTCATCATGACCTTTGACACTGTTAGTGATGGAATGAATAGATCACATGGATTTATGTCATTCTATATCAATTAAGGAATCTGCGTCTATGCCCTTCCAGGGTCATGAAAACCCAAAAAAAGACGCCAATGAGAGGGCAATCAAACTTTCTATCCTTATCTAGGAACTGTTCCAATATTTATGTTCATCCCTGTGAGATAATGACAGTTCTGATACACGTCACTTACTTGTCTTACCTATTGCACTATTCCTGTGTCCTGTTGTGTATAGAAATATGTGATGCTTAATTTTTTTATTTAGTCTTGCCTGATGAAGAGACGTGAGTAGCCTTGAAAGCTTGCAATTTGTTTCCATCTTTTCAGTTATCCATTAAAAGGTATCAACCACTGCTGACTCTGAAGTCTAAATATTTTTCTATCTACTGGCTAACACGGTACAAAGATACACATGTTTTCTAATTTCAAGAAGGAAAAATAAAGAAAATACAAATATAAACGCATATATGCACATGCCAAAAATAAATGGAACAACACAACACCCAAAAAATTGGTAACAAAATATAGTGTTGTAAATTTAAGAATAAAAGTCCATTTTTTTTTTTATGAATAATGCTTAAGGAACGCTATGTTAAACCATAACATAGTGAAGACAATGGATTTTGTAATAGTCACTCATCATCATCATCGCAAATTTTATGTGACAGTCACAGACATTTCAATTATTTAAGTTCATAAAATCGTAACTTTCTATAGCATGTATGACATGTCCAGCATGGACTCATCAATGTGATGATTGATGACACAATAATGTACGATAAAAAATAACCATTTAAAAAAACATTAGGCATTGTTTGTCACAATTTAAGTGTGTGCCTGCAAGTGTAGGTGAAACAAAGGCTACGGATAGCAAAGGTATATTCTATGTCTGTATCAGACAGTGGACAGCCTCTGATGGGTAATGCCGATGTTATACTGTACGTCAATAAAGTCTGCGGCTGAAATCATGCATTTTTTGCTTGTAGAGTGTTGAAGAGGGTAAAAGAATGTCTGGTTGCGCAAAGCTTTATCCGTCAACACTACCTTCCTACTGTCACGCGTAGGGTAGGGTAGCGTGTGGCAATTAGCTGACTATAAAATGTGAGGTTAGGCTGCGTTATTGCGCACTAGGGACGCAAAAAAAAAATACAGCAGTAATAATTTAATGTGTAATACTCCACCTATGACAAACAAAAAATTACGTTCCCTCTTTAACAATGTACAAGACTAACAAGCCTAATGGTTGACGCTGACTTAATTGAGATACAGTATTACATCAACATTGTCCATGAGTAACTATGCACTGTGATACCTATATACCAGTATTAATTTATATCTCTTGTGGTTGTTTCAACAGCACTTGCAGGTATAACTACCTATTGTCAGTATGCATGATGCACTTTCTAGATGTAATAATTTATTATTGGACATTATTACCATGTTTACATGCTGGCCATTTCATATATGGTGTTTGAAGTTACAGTTGGCATCAGTATGTGTATTTTATAATGTCTGTCATAAATAAAACTCGTGATGATGATGATGAGGATTTAATGATTCGTACATCCATTGACTGCATTATCTTACAGGTACAGATAAAGTTCCTTAAAAAGCATTAATTCATAAGTATGAAATGTACTTTTATGCATTAATTTCAAAATGTGAAGAGTAGACTATGTTTTATTTTTTGTTACCATTTCTAATAGACATGTGCAGATATGCACTGTGATGACAAATTATTATTTGTCCATATTTGTCATAAAAATGTATCATTCTAGGCCTGCAAAACTTCACAATTTCATGTTTTCAGCATAACAAGCAGGGTGACGGCTCTTCCCTATTTGGAGCATGTTGGTCATGTGTTTTTCTGTCCATGTGTCGGGAACAGGAGACTTCTTGCCGTTCACACAGCAAGGGAACAGCTGGCGTTACTGAACCCCACTAACAGTAGAGCTTGTGTTTTGTTCTGTGGACACGACACTTCTGAGCAGCAACTGGCAGTGTTGGAGCCCAGGGAGTAGAGTTCAGGTGGTAGAAAGATGAAATAACAGGAGACATGGATAACGTTGCGAACCAGTTATTTAATCTGAAAACGGACAGACAAATTCTGGCGAGATCCATGCCTTGTTCATTTTCAGAAAAGTAAGCCGGTCTACATTATCGGAGGATAGTCGCATGCGACGGTCTGTTAGTACACCACCTGCAGCACTAAAGACGCGCTCCGATAATACACTGGCAGCAGGGCAAGCCAGCACCTCCAATGCATACTGGCTAAGCTCTGGCCATGTATCCAGCTTAGAGACCCAAAACTTGAATGGGGAAGAGCCATCTGGGAGTACACTGAGAGGCAAAGCCAAGTAGTCTGTCACCATCTGACGGATACGTTGCCTCCCGCTGACTGGAGCCCTCTCGGATGGTGTAGACATTTGTGGCGCTGCCACAAAACTTTGCCACATTTTTAACATACTGGTCTTTCCCTGTGCAGAGGCACTGCGTGTGCTCCCTCTTGTTGCAGAGCTCTCTACACTGCCTCAACGCACAGAGCTGCTTTGTAAAGCAGTAGCAGCAGCAGTGCTCTCGGCAGTAAGGTAGAACATTAGGGATTGCACCAGTGTGTCTTGGTACTCCCGCATTTTACGCTCCTGGTTCAACGGTGTGATGAGGCTTTTGACGTTGTCCCGGTAGCGAGGGTCTAGGAGGGTGTACACCCAATAATCAGACGTCGTGAGAATGTGGGCGATGCGGCGGTCGTTTCTTAGGCACTGCAGCATGAAATCAACCATGTGCTGCAGACTCCCAACTGGCAAAGAAACGCTGTCCTCTGCAAGAGGCGTCATCTCTGCCTGCTCTGCATCACCCCACCCTCGCTCTACATACTGACTAGAGCGTTGTGTACCTCCCTCTGGAGCGATGTCTTCCTCCTCCATTGACTCTCCTCCTCATCCTCCTCACAAAGTGAGCCCTGCCCAGCCCTTTGTGAGGAACCACGTTGCGCTGACTTTCCAGAAGGTGATGGAATTTGTGACTCCTCATCCTCCACCTCTTCCAAAACCTCATCCCTTATTGCTTGCAGTGTTTTTTGAAGCAGGCAGATAAGGGGGACAGTCAGGCTGACTAGTGCATCATCTGCACTCGCCATCCGCGTTGACTCATCAAACGCACGCAAAACGTGGCACATGTCCTTCATAGTGGCCCACTCATTAATGGTGAAGTGTGGACGGCGCAAATTGCGTGTTGATTGCGCCTGATGCAGCTGATACTCCATTACTGCTGGCTGCTGCTCACACAACGCTCCAACATATGTAACGTTGAATTCCACCTGGTGGATACGTCACATATGATGCGATGTTCAGGAAGGCGCAATCTGCGTTGCAGAGCTGCAATGCGCGATCTGGCCATGCTGGAACGTCGCAAGTGAGCGCACTCTAGGCGGACCTTGTGCAGCAGTGCATCAAGATCCGGATAGTCCCTCAAAAAACTCTGCACGACCAAGTTGAGCACATGTGCCAGACATGGTATGTGAGTGAGTTTGCCAAGGCCCAGAGCTGCCACCAGATTTCGGCCATTGTCACACACTACCAAGCCTGGCTGGAGATTCGCTGGCAAAAACCACACGTCGCTCTCCTGCTTGATGGCATTCCAGACCTCCTGCGCTGTGTGGCTTCGATTCCCCATGGGAATTAATTTCAGAACGGCCTGTTGCCGTTTGGCCACGGCTGTGCTCATATCGGTCGCATCAGGTAAGCGTCCACGGGTCCATGTGGAGGTAGACCGTGACGGCTCCTGCAGCGATGATTCTGAGGAACTGGAGTAGGAGGAGGAGTCAATGTGGACAGACTTGATTCCGGCAATCCTTGGAGTTGGCAGAACACGTACAGCGCCACTCGCAAGATCTGTACCCGGCTCCACAACATTCACCCAATGGGCAGTGAGTGAAAGGTATCGTCCTGGCCATGGGTACTGGTCCACGCATCGGTGGTCAGGTGGACCTTGCTACTGACGGCGTTTAGTAGCGCATGTTTAATTTTTGCCTCAACATGCTTTTGCAGACCAGGGACGGCTTGCCTGCTGAAATAAAATCGGCTGGGCACATTGTATTGTGGGACTGCCAATGCCATTAATTCACGGAAACTGTCAGTCTCCACCAGCCTGAATGACAGCATTTCAAGGGACAGGAGTTTTGCAATGCCAGCATTCAGAGCCTGTGCTCGTGGATGGTTTGCCGAGTATGGCCGTCTTTTATCCCATGCCTGTGCTACCGATGGCTGTTTTGTGGCCTGGGTGTGTGAGGATGACAGGGAACTTGCAGCTGTGGGTGGAATAACACTGTGTCTCTGGACAACAGTGACAGAGGTTCTTCCATGGCGATCCTGTGAGGAAGCCGAACCAGCTGTGTGTGAACTGGAGGAAGAGGCTCCAACACGAGCTGAAGATGTAGGTGCTGCTGTAGGTTGGCCTACATCTCCAGTGTGTCTTTGTAACTCAACAAAGTGCTTTGACCGCACATGTTTCCACATATTTGTTGTATTAAGGTTACTGACACTTTTACCTCTTTTAATTTTTTGATTACACAGCTTGCATTTGACATAGCAAATATCATCTGCAACTGTATCAAAAAAGGACCACGCAGAGCAAGTCCTGGGAGCGCCCGGTTTGGCTGTTGGAAGAGAACTGCTCCGAACGGGTGCCAAACTGGAGGCTACAGGCAAGCGAGTCTGCAGCCTACCTCTCCCTACTGTTTGGACCGTTGGGGCAATCTCTTCCTCAGAGCTGCTCCCACCACCTTCCTGTTCCTCACGCCATGTTGGGTCTTGGACCTCATCATCTCCACCACTACCCTCTTCCAACACCTGCTGTTGTTGGGTGGTCTGGCCAGCACCATGCTCAACAGAAACTGGCAACTGAGTCTCATCATCATCAGATGCGTTCTGCGGTGTGCTGACCATCGGCACTGGCTCACCCGCCTCTTCAGATTCAGAGAGACACAGCTGTTGCGCATCACTGCATACTGCCTCTTCTTCACATTCCAGAATGCTGCTTGGCTGGGCCCCTGTTTGCAAGCCAACAGATTCTGAGAACAGAAGCAGAGACTCAGCTGGCTCCTGTACAGAGCTCTCTGACTGCCTGGGCAATTTGGCAGGCGGTGAAGAGACTGATGGTTGTTCAACAGTGCTGTGGTCCTGAGAGGAGGTGGAAGCTATTGAAGTCGATGCATTGGCTGCCATCCAACCAACAACGGCTTCAATTTGTTCTTCACGCAGCAGGGGGGTACGCTGAGCTCCTACAAAAGTGCGCATAAAGGAACGCTCACGGGGAAAACTGGTGGATGCTGTGTCACTGGGTGCGGCAGCAGCCACAGAATCCCCACGTCCTCTCCCTGCTGCAAATCCACGGCCACGACCACGACCACGTGCCTTACTCACTGACTTCTTCATCTTGGTAGATTGATAAAGAAAGTCAGAAAAGTTATAAGGCCTAAGTGTGGTTATTCCTCACAGACTACAGTGAACCCTGCAGACAACTGTTCAGTATCTGTGAAAGGCCCCTTTGTGTACTTCTATAGTGTTTGCAACCAATGTATTGTATACGGATGGAAGCGCGTCACACTAATAGATTAGATTTTTTTCCACTAAAATGGAGCAGCACCAATTAGAGAAAAATGTGAAGGATGAGGCAGTGACACACGCTCAGCAGACTACAACCGGCAGTGGTTGAAGAACAAACTGGAGCGTAATCTGCACTCACAAAATGAAAAGCTCACAGACTACAGTGAACACTGAAACACAACTGTTCAGTAGCTGTTAAAGGCCCTTTGTCTACTTCTATAGTGTTTGCAACCAATGTATTGTATACGGATGGAAGCGCGTCACACTAATAGATTAGATTTTTTTCCACTAAAATGGAGCAGCACCAATTAGAGAAAAATGTGAAGGATGAGGCAGTGACACACGCTCAGCAGACTACAACCGGCAGTGGTTGAAGAACAAACTGGAGCGTAATCTGCACTCAAAAATGAAAAGCTCACAGACTACAGTGAACACTGAAACACAACTGTTCAGTAGCTGTTAAAGGCCCCTTTGTCTACTTCTATAGTGTTTGCAACCAATGTATTGTATACGGATGGAAGCGCGTCACACTAATAGATTAGATTTTTTTCCACTAAAATGGAGCAGCACCAATTAGAGAAAAATGTGAAGGATGAGGCAGTGACACACGCTCAGCAGACTACAACGGCAGTGGTTGAAGAACAAACTGGAGCGTAATCTGCACTCACAAAATGAAAAGCTCACAGACTACAGTGAACACTGAAACACAACTGTTCAGTAGCTGTTAAAGGCCCTTTGTCTACTTCTATAGTGTTTGCAACCAATGTATTGTATACGGATGGAAGCGCGTCACACTAATAGATTAGATTTTTTTCCACTAAAATGGAGCAGCACCAATTAGAGAAAAATGTGAAGGATGAGGCAGTGACACACGCTCAGCAGACTACAACCGGCAGTGGTTGAAGAACAAACTGGAGCGTAATCTGCACTCACAAAATGAAAAGCTCACAGACTACAGTGAACACTGAAACACAACTGTTCAGTAGCTGTTAAAGGCCCATTTGTCTACTTCTATAGTGTTTGCAACCAATGTATTGTATACGGATGGAAGCGCGTCACACTAATAGATTAGATTTTTTTCCACTAAAATGGAGCAGCACCAATTAGAGAAAAATGTGAAGGATGAGGCAGTGACACACGCTCAGCAGACTACAACCGGCAGTGGTTGAAGAACAAACTGGAGCGTAATCTGCACTCACAAAATGAAAAGCTCACAGACTACAGTGAACACTGAAACACAACTGTTCAGTAGCTGTTAAAGGCCCCTTTGTCTACTTCTATAGTGTTAGCAACCAATGTATTGTATACGGATGGAAGCGCGTCACACTAATAGATTATATTTTTTTCCACTAAAATGGAGCAGCACCAATTAGAGAAAAATGTGAAGGATGAGGCAGTGACACACGCTCAGCAGACTACAACCGGCAGTGGTTGAAGAACAAACTGGAGCGTAATCTGCACTCACAAAATGAAAAGCTCACAGACTACAGTGAACACTGAAACACAACTGTTCAGTAGCTGTTAAAGGCCCCTTGTCTACTTCTATAGTGTTTGCAACCAATGTATTGTATACGGATGGAAGCGCGTCACACTAATAGATTAGATTTTTTTCCACTAAAATGGAGCAGCACCAATTAGAGAAAAATGTGAAGGATGAGGCAGTGACACACGCTCAGCAGACTACAACCGGCAGTGGTTGAAGAACAAACTGGAGCGTAATCTGCACTCACAAAATGAAAAGCTCACAGACTACAGTGAACACTGAAACACAACTGTTCAGTAGCTGTTAAAGGCCCTTTGTCTACTTCTATAGTGTTTGCAACCAATGTATTGTATACGGATGGAAGCGCGTCACACTAATAGATTAGATTTTTTTCCACTAAAATGGAGCAGCACCAATTAGAGAAAAATGTGAAGGATGAGGCAGTGACACACGCTCAGCAGACTACAACGGCAGTGGTTGAAGAACAAACTGGAGCGTAATCTGCACTCAAAAAATGAAAAGCTCACAGACTACAGTGAACACTGAAACACAACTGTTCAGTAGCTGTTAAAGGCCCCTTTGTCTACTTCTATAGTGTTTGCAACCAATGTATTGTATACGGATGGAAGCGCGTCACACTAATAGATTAGATTTTTTTCCACTAAAATGGAGCAGCACCAATTAGAGAAAAATGTGAAGGATGAGGCAGTGACACACGCTCAGCAGACTACAACCGGCAGTGGTTGAAGAACTAACTGGAGCGTAATCTGCACTCACAAAATTAAAAGCTCACAGACTACAGTAAACCCTGCAGACAACTGTTCAGTAGCTGTGAAAGGCTCCTTTCTGTACTTCTATAGTGTTTGCAACCAATGTATTGTATACGGATGGAAGCACGTCACACTAATAGATTTGATTTTTTTCTAATATAATGGAGCTGCACCAATTCCACAAAATAAAATAAAAAAAAAAAAGAGTCAGTGACACGTGCAGATGCCTACAAACAGCGGTGGATGCAGAGCAAACTGCAGCGTCACCTGCACTGTCACACACACACCTTGCACAGAGCTGTTAAAACAACACTGGCAAAATGAAGCTTTACACAGCGGTTGGTAAACTAGCCTGCCTCAAGCACAGTAGTACACAAAATCGCAATATCTAACTGTCCCTCAGAGTGAGCAGAGTAGCGTTCTGTCCCTAACTGAGTTCACAGCACAGTGACGCTAAAATGGCTGCGGCGCCTTTTATAGTGCATTCTGACATCATTTCAGCAGCCAATCACAGCCATGCCATTAGTTAAGATGACCGCAGCATTACAGGATGTGCCCACACTTCATAAAATTCATCATTGGCTGACTAACATCACATTGCCTCTCAAAGAATTATGGGAACTTCCGATTCCGGTATACGATATTGAAAAAGTATCGGAATTAAGTATCGGAATTCCGATAACGCGAATATCGGCCGATACCCGATACTTGCGGTATCGGAATGCTCAACACTAATTTAGGTGGTAGAGGTCGTGTGATCTCAGGTGTTTTTGAAATTAGTAGAGTTGGTGCTTTTCAGGGTTTTCTGGGATTGCAGTAAGTACCCTTCCTATCCTTCTCTATTTAGTTAGTTTGGGC
Source organism: Oophaga sylvatica (assembly GCA_033576555.1). Lineage (NCBI taxonomy): Eukaryota > Metazoa > Chordata > Amphibia > Anura > Dendrobatidae > Oophaga > Oophaga sylvatica. The sequence continues at coordinate 4,745 of JARQOD010004219.1, read as the reverse complement.
CCCAATGTTTGCTCATACTATTTTCTGTCTGTGTCAGTATTTCTTCTTGTCTAACCGCCATTACATGTTTGGGGGCTTTCTATTATCTTTGGGGTTCTGCTCCGGGGCAGATAGCTTTCCTATATCTATTTTTAGGTGTAGTTAGTTTCTCAGGCTGTGACGAGGCGTCTAGGACCAACTTAGGAACGCTCCATGGCTACCTCTAGTTGTTGTGGTTAGTCAGGGTACTGCAATCTCATAGATTCCAACTGCTCTGGTGTATTGCCTTTTTTGCCTGCACTCCTCAGCTACCGAAACATAACAGTATCACCGGCCCAAAATTTAAGATTGTATGGTACTCACAGAAGGGAAAAAATTTGTGAAAGAAAAAACAGTTGTCAGAGTTGTCAGAGATATTTTTCTGTTTGTTGCATTTTTTTTTTTTCCATCTGTATCTCTGGGTGCTGGGGAGGATTTTTTCTCTCAATGGAGTTTGCACAGTTGTCTGGCCGTGTGGATCAGCTTGCCACTGAGGTTCAGAGTATTGCTGCATATCTTGCTAGGTTGCCTGTTGTGGAACCTAGGATTCCCATGCCAGATTTGTTTTTAGGGGATCGAGCTAAGTTTCAGAATTTCAAAAATAATTGTAAATTGTTTTTTGCCTTAAAATCTAAGTCCTCAGGGAACGCAGCGCAGCAGGTTCAAATTGTCATCTCTCTCCTGCGCGGCGAAGCTCAGGATTGGGCTTTTTCCCTGACACCTGGGGATCCTGTTTTGAGTGATGTTGATGCATTTTTTTTAGGCTTTGGGGTTATTGTACGATGAGCCTAATGTCACTGATCAAGCTGAAAAAGCCTTGTTGGCATTAAATCAGGGGCTTGATGACGCTGAGTTATACTGTCAGAGATTCCGTAGGTGGGCAGTCCTGACCAAGTGGAATGACGACGCTTTGGCGGCCCTTTTTCGGAAGGGTCTGTCAGATAATGTAAAGGATGTTATGGTGGGATTCCCTGTCCCCTCTGGTCTCAATGATTCTATGTCATTAGCGATTCAAATTGACAGACGTTTGCGTGAGCGGAGAAGTATGCGTGGTATAGTGTTGCCTTGTGAACCTGCTTCTGAATCCATGCAGTGTGATAGAGTGGTGTCTGGGGCACAGCGTCATGAGTTTCGAAAGCGCAATGGGTTATGTTTCTACTGTGGTGATGCCTCTCATGCTATTTCAGTCTGCCCTAAGCGGGGAAGACGTTTTGCACGCTCAGTTGTCTTGGGTAGTGTTCAGACTAAGTTTTTATTAACTGTCACTCTGATATGCTCTCTGTCCTCATTTTCTGCTCAGGCTTTCGTTGATTCTAGAGCAGCTATTAACCTGATGGATTATGATTTTGCTAAACGTTATGGGTTTCCCTTGATACCCTACAGAAGTCTATTCCCCTACTGGGGATCGATTCTACCCCTTTGGCTGAGAATAAACCTCAGTTCTCTACTCAGGTGATAATGAGGGTTGAACCTGATCATCAAGAGTGCTGCAAATTTTTGGTTCTGTCATAATCTGCATGATATTATCGTACTGGGTTTCCCTTGGTTACAGTCTCATAATCCTGTTTTGGATTGGAAATCTGTGTCTGTAACCAGTTGGGGCTGCCAATGTGTTAATACCAACACTCCTGTTTTTTCTGCCTCCCCCAGGCTCAGGATGTTCCTGACTTTTTGATTGATTTTTCTGATGTATTTAGCGAAAGTAAATCTGCATCCTTGCCTCCCATAGGAGCTATGACTGCGCTATTGAATTAGTGCCTGGTAGTAAATTCCCTAAAGGTCGCCTTTTTAACTTGTCTGTACCTGAACATGACGCTATGCAGTCTTATATCAAGGAGTCATTGGAGAAGGGTCATATCAGACCATCCTCTTCACCCTTAGGTGCCGGTTTTTTCTTTGTGGCCAAAAAGGATGGTTCATTAAGGCCGTGTATTGATTATCGTCTTTTGAACAATATTACTGTGAAATATCAATACCCGTTACCCTTGATTTCTGACCTGTTTTCCAGGGTGAAAAACGCTACTTGGTTTACCAAGCTTGACCTCAGGGGGGCCTATAACCTTATTCGCATTAAGCACGGGGATGAATGGAAGACGGCATTCAATACCCGGAGGGGCATTTTGAGTACCTTGTGATGCCCTTTGGGCTCACTAATGCTCCTTCTGTCTTCCAGTCCTTCATGAATGACATTTTCAGGGATTTTGTGGATAAATTTCTGATTGTTTATTTGGATGATATCTTGATTTTTTCTAATGACTGGGACTCTCATGTGAAACATGTTCGAACTGTATTCCAGATTTTGAGAGAGAATGCTCTGTATGTGAAGGGATCAAAGTGTCTTTTTGTCGTACAGAGGATCTCATTTCTGGGATTCATTTTGTCCCCATCTGTTATTGAAATGGACCCGGTCAAGGTTCAGGCCATCTGTGATTGGGTCCAACCTACTTCATTAAAGGCTCTTCAAATATTTTTGGGTTTTGCCAATTTTTATCGTAAATGTATTGGTAATTTCTCGGTTATTGTTAAACCATTAACTGATTTGACCAAAAGGGTTCTGATGTGATGAATTGGCCTCCTGAGGCAGTCTCTGCATTTCAGGAACTTAAGCAGAGATTCACTTCTGCTCCTGTTCTACGGCAGCCTGATGTTTCTCTGCCATTTCAGGTGGAGGTTGATGCCTCTGAAATTGGGGCAGGTGCCATTTTGTCCCAAAAAGATCCAGAGACCTCTAAAAGTAACCCTTGTGCCTTTTTCTCTCGAAAATTTTCTCCTACTGAACGTAATTATGACGTGGGTAATCGGGAGTTATTGGCCATGAAGTGGGCTTTTGAAGAGTGGAGACATTGGCTGGAGGGAGCCAAACATCAGGTGGTGGTCCTCACGGACCATAAGAATCTGGTTTATCTGGAATCAGCCAAGCGACATAATCCTAGACAGGCCAGGTGGGCCTTGTTTTTCACACGTTTTAATTTTGTGGTTTCCTTTCTTCCTGGCACTAAGAATGTTAAGGCGGATGCCCTCTCGAGGAGCTTCCTTGCGGACTCTCCTGAGTTATCTGATCCTTCTGTTATTTTGAAAGAGGGTGTAGTTCTTTCCGCCATCTCACCTAATTTGAGACTTGCTCTGGAGGGGTGTCAGGAGCCTGCCCTGTTGGAAAATTGTTTGTCCCGGACCAGTGGAAAAAGAGTGTGATGTCTGAGATTCATTGTTCCGCGTTGGATGGGCATCCCGGAATTTTTGGTACCAGAGACTTGGTTGGTCGGTCCTTTTAGTGGCCTACCTTGTCTCGTGATGTCAGGGAATTTGTGCAGTCCTGCGGGACTTGCTCTCGCTCCAAGCCTTGCTCTCGCTCTAGTGGTTTGTTGATGCCATTGCCTGTGCCCAAGAGACCATGGACCCATATCTCTATGGATTTCATTTCCGACCTTCCTGTTTCTCAGAGAATGACCGCCATCTGGGTGATTTGTGATAGGTTTTCCAAGATGATACATCTTGTGCCATTACCTAAGTTGCCTTCCTCCTCTGAATTGGTGCCATTGTTCCTTCAGCACGTGGTTCGTTTACACGGCATTCCTGAGAACATAGTGTCTGACAGAGGAGTCCAGTTTGTTTCCAGATTTTGGAGGACTTTTTGTTCTAAACTGGGTGTTTAATTGTCTTTCTCCTCGGCATTTCATCCTCAGACCAATGGTCAAACTGAGAGAACAAACCAGACATTGGAGATTTATCTAAGATGCTTTGTGTCTGCTGATCAGGATGACTGGGTCTCTTTTTTGCCTTTGGCTGAGTTTGCTCTTAATAATAGGGCTAGCTCTGCCACTTTGATGTCTCCGTTTTTCTGTAATTCTGGGTTTCACCCTCGATTTTCTTCAGGACAGACGGAGGCTTCTGTCTGTCCAGGTGTTGACTCTGTTGTGGAGCGTATGCAACAGATTTGGGACCAGGTAGTGGAGAGGTTGTCCCTCTCTCAGGAGAGGGCCCAGCGGTTTGCTAACCGGCATAGGACTGATGGTCCTCGGTTTAAAGTAGGGGACTTGGTCTGGTTGTCCTCAAAAAATATTCCTATGAGAGTAGCATCTCCTAAATTTAAGCCTAGGTTCATTGGACCTTATAAGATCATGGAGATTCTTAATCCTGTTTCTTTTCGTTTTCTTCTTCCAGGGACATTTAAGATCCATAACGTGTTCCACAAGTCCTTGTTGAAGAGGTTTGTTGAGCCAGTGGTTACTGCTGCTGTGCCTCCTGACCCTGTTTTGGTTGAGGGCAATCTGGAGTATGTGGTTGAGAAAATATTAGATTCTCGTTTTTCTAGACGGAAACTCCAGTATTTGGTTAAGTGGAGAGGTTATGGTCAGGAAGACAATTCTTGGGTGTTTGCTTCGGACATCCATGCTAGGAGACTCATCCGTGCGTACCATAGAACTCATCCTGACCGACCTGGTTGCTCAAATGAGGGTTCGGTGACCCCTCCTCAAGGGGGGGGGTACTGTTGTGAATGGCTTGAGATGAGTTCTGAGCAGAGGCTCCCTCTGGTGGTTACAAGCGGTACTGGTCTGTCCAGTGAAGATTGTGAGGATTGGGAATCAGGTGTTACTGACTGGTCTTATATAAGGGAGTCACCTTCCCATCAGGGTTGCCGGTGATCAATTGTTCTGGTCTCTATCCATGATTCCTGTTTCCCTTGTAGCCTGCTGTGTCGTGTCTGAATCTCCTGCTAACAGATAAGA
>JARQOD010004218.1:0-56898 GCA_033576555.1 Oophaga sylvatica | reverse complement strand
TTTTTTTTGCGCAATCAACTGGGGGGAGTTCCTGCTATTTTAATAGCTCCAGATTGGCCAGGAGGACGGGTTTTCCACGCTGATGTTCCTCCTGGAGCCCTTTTTTTCCACTTCCTTTTTCGGCCGGACCTGTTAACTAAAGGGGCCCGTTTGTCATCCGGACCTGAGTCTCTACGTTTGACGCGTGGCTCTTGAGACCGAAATCTTAACCCGTCGAGGGTTTTCAGCAGAAGTCTTTGCTACTCTGGAGAATCCGGCCGAATAGGATTTATCAAAAGGTTTGGGAAACCTTCTTTTCATGGTGTTCGGGTTCTTAAAGAAACCCGAGGAAATTTTCCATTCCCAACTTGTTGGCTTTTCTGCAGTACGGGCTGGACAAGGGGTTTTTGGCAGTAGCACCCTGAAGGGTCAGGTGTCTCTTTGTCCTTGCTTTTTCGGAAAGCTTTTGCCTCGCGTAGGGATGTACTTTCCCTTTTTTTCGCGGAGTAGCCCGTCTTTCCGCCGCGAAAGACACTAGTGTCTCCTTGGGGGCTCAATATTGCCCTGGAGGCTCTCAGCACGAACCTTTTGGCCTATGGATTCAGTCAATCTTTCTTTATTTTCTTGGAAGGTTCCCTTTCCCTTTGGTAGCGATCACGTCTTAAGAAGGGTTTCTGAATTGGCGGCTCTTTCTTGTTCTCCTCCCTTCTTGGAGTTTTTTCCGGATCGCGTGGTGTTTCGCACACGGGGTGACTTCCTACCTAAGGGGGTGTCACACTTTCATGTTAACCAGGAAATTGTGTTGCCTTCGCTCTGTCCAGAACCAAGGAATGCGAAGGAACGGCCTTGCACACATTGGACTTGGTGCGGGCTTTGAAATTCTACTTGTCTGTTACCCAAGGTTTTCGGAAGTCAGACTCTCTTTTGTGACTCCGGCAGGTCGTCGGCGTGGTCATCGAGCTTCCAAAGATTCTATAGCTCGTTGGATTCGGTCAGCCATTTTGGAGGCTTACCGGATTAAGGGCGAACCTTGCCCGATTAAGATTCGAGCCCATTCCACGAGAGCTGTGGGCTCTTCGTGGGCTTTTCATCAAGGGCTTCGGCAGCTCAGCTTTGCCGGGCGGCTACTTGGCGCTCCATCCACACGTTTACAAAGTTTTATAAGGTGGACGTCAGTGCCTCCGCCGATGTGGCCTTAGGACGTAGAGTCCTGCAGGCGGCTGTAATTTAAAGTTCTAGTTAACTTGTATTTGGCGCCTGTTGCGCTTTACTAAGGTTGTTGGTTTCTGCCTGTTATGGTTTATTTCCCACCCTTAATTTTTGGACTGCTTTGGGACGCCCCACTTGTAAAGAAGTGGCTTCCTTCCTTCCATCTGCTGCTGAAAGACGGATTTTCGTAAGAACTTACCTGTAAAATCCTTTTCAGCGAAGGAAGGAAGGAAGACACTGATCCCTCCCATGGCAGAAGTGTTGTTGTTACAGATGCAGCGTTGCTCTTCTCTGATAACGGGTATCTGAGCTGAGGTCAGCGCTCTAAGGCTCTTTTCCGCATCGCCAGCTCATCGCAGTGGTCAGGTTCAGTGAGTAGTACCTGAACTGTGTGGTTTTTTGTTATGTGCATAACCTGTTTTCTTGTTCTCTGAAGTTTTTCAGAAGTGGTTATGTCGCTCCGCTGGTGATATTTGTTCTTCCTTAGCTTGTATACGACTGGGAAGTGGTAAGCAGGAGGAGCCCAAGCCGGAGGGGCCGGACAACACTTTTTATGATCTGAGGTGATTATCCTAAGTGGCCTCCGCCTACCCACTTGTAAAGAAGTGTCTTGCTTCCTTCCTTCGCTGAAAAGGATTTTACAGGTAAGTTCTTACCAAAATCCGTCTTTCTCCAGTTCAAAAGTTCAGGACGGATCAGGCTAAAAACCGATCCGTTACATCAGTTTTTTCGCAATCAGCGCTGGATCCGTCTTTTTACACATTGGACGGATTGTTCCTGACGGCGAAAAACGGATGTGTGAAAGAGGCCTTAGACTGTGAACTGTCATTGTCTTGGTAAATAATTACAGTTTTTACATAGCTTGCTATTTTTATGGACAGTTTAAGTAGAAATACTCAAACATAAAACTCTAGGATATTTTATTAAAAAATAAGTTTTTTTTTATCTTAGCAGATGACTGTACCAGGAGCTCAGAGGGACAGCTGACATCTTCAATTTCTAAATCTGATGATCTTGAGATCCTACAAGATACAACTGAAGTGAATGCCATTACTCCAGATACATCATCATCCATTCACAGCAAAGATCTGTCATCTGATCCTATGAAACAGGTCCCATCTTCTGATTCATTACCGACTACTAAGGAAAATCAAAGTCACAAAAGAGGCATTAAAAAACAAACTGCTCCTAAAGCAAAGAAGTCATTGTCATGTTCAGAATGTGGGAAATGTTTTGCAAGTAAATCACTGCTTGTTACTCACCATAGAACTCACACAGGGGAGAAGCCTTTTTCATGTTCAGAATGTGGGAAATGTTTTAACCAGAAAGGGAATCTTGTTACACATCAAATAACTCACACAGGGGAGAAGTCATTTTCATGTTCAGAATGTGGGAAATGTTTTGCACGTAAATCACTGCTTGTTATTCACCATAGAACTCACACAGGGGAGAAGCCTTTTTCATGTTCAGAATGTGGGAAATGTTTTGCACATAAATCACTACTTGTTTTTCACCAGAGAACTCACACAGGGGAGAAACCTTTCTCCTGTTCCGAATGTGGGAAATGCTTTACTCAGAATTCACATCTTGTTACACATAAGAGAATTCACACAGCAGAGAAGCCATATTCATGTTCAGAATGTGGGAAATGTTTTAAATATAAAATAGATCTTGCTAGCCATCAAAGAACCCACACTGGAGAGAAGCCTTTTTCATGTTCAGATTGTGGGAAATGTTTTATAGATAAATCAGCCCTGAGTAAACATGAGAAAATTCACACAGGAGAGAAGCCATTTTCCTGTTTAGAATGTGGGAAATGTTTTTACCAGAAATGGCAACTTGTTAGTCACCAGAGAACTCACACAGGGGAGAAGCCTTTTTCATGTTCAGAATGTGGGAAATGTTTTACAAAGAAATCATATTTGCTTAATCACCAGAGAACTCACACAAGGGAGAAGCCTTTTTCCTGTTCAGAATGTGGGAAATGTTTTAACCAGAAATCAGATTTGGTTATTCACCATAGAACTCACACAGGGGAGAAGCCTTTTTCCTGTTCAGAATGTGGGAAATGTTTTAACCAGAAATCATTTCTTGTTAGACATCAGCGCAGTCACACAGAGGAGAAGCCTTTTTCATTTTCTTAATGTGGGAAATATTTTACTTGGAAATCAACTGTTAATAAACATCAGAGACGTCACATAGGGGAGAAGCCTTTTTAATGTTCATAATGTTGGAATAGTTTTAACCAAAATTGAATCTTCTTAAATGGGTTGTCTATAGAGTTGAGCGAAACAGGTCGGGCACATTTGAAAAATGGCCGACTTTCGCTAAAGTCTGGTTTCGCCGACCAAAACCCGACCATAGCGAGAGGTCGGCCACGTGTTCGGCGACTTTATCGCGCCAGTTGATTTTCCCATGAAGCTAAAAGCGCCATATCTCTGCCAATGATGAAGGACGCAGACTGTGGGCAACGTAATGACACGCGCTGCCGCCACCACCGTCTTATTGAAGGGCATTGCAGTGATTGGCTGGCTTTCTGTGGTGTCACAGTGCCTATAAAACGCCCTCACCGCGACCGCCATTTTACTTCAGCCGATCTTAGCGTAGGGAGAGGTTGTTGCTGCTTGTTCTCAGCTCAGCAGGGAGAGCGTAATTGTCCAAAAAGCGAAATCTGTGCCTGTGCTGATAGCGATTGTGCTGTACACTTAGTGTGCAGTCACAGTGGTGGATTTTTGTGTGTGCAGCAGCACTGGTTCTTAGGCTGCCTGCCAGTGAGAGGGGAGAATTGGTAGTGTGGAGCAGCAGAGCTGATTATTAGTCTGCACTCTACTGTTTATCAGTGAGAGGGGAGGGATTGGTAGTGTGGAGCAGCAGAGCTGATTATTAGTCTGCACTCTGCTGTTTGCCAGTGAGAGGGGAGGAATTGGTGTGTGAAGCAGCAAAGCTGATTATTAGTCTGCACTCTGCTGTTTGCCAGTGAGAGAGGAGGAATTTTTTTAGTGCAGCAGCACATCTGATTTTTAGGCTGCCTGCTAGCTGTATAGCTGTGTGGACACTGCTGTGCAGACTGCTTTTTACACAGCACCTACACAGCAGTAATACTTAAATAATTATTTTCTGCACTGTTACTGAGCGTTAATTTTGGCCCACACCGTATAGCGCTGTACGCTCCTAACACAGTACCGTGTACCGAATGGTATCACGGAAAAAAGCCTGCTATCTGTGTGTGAGTCTGTAAAACCATACAGCGATTTTTTTTATTTTTTCCCCAAAACAGTATACAGTCATGGCCAAAAGTTTTGAGAATGACACAAATATTATATTTTCACATGATCTGCTGCCCTTTGGTTTTTATGTGTGTTTGACAGATGTTTTTATCACAGACAGAAATATAATTGCAAACATATGAGTAACAAAAGCTTATATTAACAGTTAGAATGAGTTAATGCAGCAAGTCAATATTTGCAGTGTTGACCATTCTTCTTCAGGACCTCTGCAATTCTCCCTGGCATGCTCTCAATCAACTTCTGGACCAAATCCTGACTGATAGCAGTCCATTCTTGCACAATCAATGCTTTCATTTTGTCAGAATTTTTAGGTTTTTGTTTGTCCACCCGTCTCTTGATGATTGACCACAAGTTCTCAATGGGATTAAGATCTGGGGAGTTTCCAGGCCATGGACCCAAAATCTCTATGTTTTGTTCCCTGAGCCATTTAGTTATCACCTTTGCTTTATGGCAAGGTGCTCCATCATGCTGGAAAAGGCATTGTTGATCGCCAAACTGCTCTTGGAGGGTTGGGAGAAGTTGCTCTTGGAGGACATTCTGGTACCATTCTTTATTCATGGCTGTGTTTTTAGGCAAGACTGTGAGAGAGCCGATTCCCTTGGCTGAGAAGCAACCCCACACATGAATGGTTTCAGGATGCTTAACAGTTGGCATGAGACAAGACTGGTGGTAGCGCTCACCTTGTCTTCTCCGAATGAGGCGTTTTCCTGATGTCCCAAACAATCGAAAAGGGGATTCACCAGAGAAAATAACTTTACCCCAGTCCTCAGCAGTCCACTGCCTGTACCTTTTGCACAATATCAGTCTGTCCATGATGTTTTTTTCTGGAGAGAAGTGGCTTCTTTGCTGCCCTCCTTGAGACCAGGCCTTGCTCCAAGAGTCTCCGCCTCACAGTGCGTGCGGATGCACTCACACCTGCCTGCTGCCATTCCTGAGCAAGCTCTGCACTGCTGGTAGCCCGATCCCGCAGCTGAAACACTTTTAAGAGACAGTCCTGGCGCTTGCTGGTCTTTCTTGGGCGCCCTGGAGCCTTTTTGGCAACAATGGATCCTCTCTCCTTGAAGTTCTTGATGATGCGTTAGATTGTTGACTGAGGTGCAATCTTTCTAGCTGTGATACTATTCCCTGTTAGGCCATTTTTGTGCATTGCAATGATGACTGCACGTTGTTGTGAATGTGTTAGAAATGAATTCTGAGCAGAAGCTACCTCTGGTGGTTACAAACAGTACTGAACCATTCATTGAAGATTGGCAATCAGGAGTTACAGACTGGTCTTACATAAGGGAGGTTCCCTCCCATCATGTTTGCCGGTGATCAATTGTTCTTGTCTCAACTGTGGTTCCTGGTTCACTTGGAAGCTTGCTGAGTCTTGCCTGCATCTTCTGCTATCAGATAAGATATTTTCTGCTTTTATTTTTGTGCTTGCTTTTTGCATTGTTCCCTGCACTTCTGTGGAGGTCAGCCAGGTCCCCTCCGGGGGCTTTTGCTCCTCTCAGTTTATCTGAGCCACTGTTATTTCTTCATTTGCCTTTTCCAGTTTTTTCAGTGGCTGCGGCTTAGTTTTGTGACATCAGAGAACTAATTTAGGTGGTAGAGGTCGTGTGATCTCAGGTGTTTTTGCAATTAGTAGAGTTGGTGTTTTTTAGGGTGTTTTGGATTGCAGTAAGTGTCCTTCCTATCCTTTTCTGTCCAGGTACATTGGGCCCCAACGTTTTGCTCATACTATTTTCTGCTGTGTCTGTATTTCCTCTTGTCTAACCGCCATTACATGTTTGGGGGCTTCCTATGTTCTTTGGGGATCTGCTCCGGGGCAGATAGCTTTCCTCTTTCTATCTTTAGGTGTAGTTAACCTCTCAGGCTGTGACGAGGCATCTAGGACCAACGTAGGAACGCTCCACGGCTGCCTTTAGTTGTTGATGGTTAGTCAGGGTACTGCAATCCAGTAGATTCCAACCTCTCTGGTGTATTGCCGTTTTTGCCTGCTCTCCTCAGCTACCAAATCATAACAGTATCACCGGCCTAACTGAAAATTATATGGTGCTCAACAGAAGGGAAAAATAGTAAAAGAAAAAGGGAAGTGTCACGGGTGTGTCGCCACGAAGATCGTCGCAATTTCACACCCTGACTTCTCACAGCTGAGTTGTTGGTGCTTGGTGTTTGTTGGCAGTGAGGGAGTTAATTCTTCCTCTCTCTTTGCTAGACTAGGCCCAGCCTAGCCGGCTGCAGTTAATGATGCACTAATGAGCTTCCTTTAAATATCTGCCAGTCTGTTGAGGAAGTGTCAGTGAAAGCATTTACTCAGACCAGCAGAGCGGATAGTATTGAGAGATCTAAAGCTAAGAGTACCTGTGTGGTTTTCTCCTCTCCTCGCTTTATAGTTTATCTCCTTACCCGTTGGTGTTCCCTCTGTAGTTGAAGTTTTTGTATGCAAGGCAGTCTTTTGTTTTACCCCTTGTCTGTCTCGTTTGTCTTATACTGTTTGTAGGCAGTTACCTACCCATTCCCTGTGGTGGTAATCAGGGTCCTTCTCAGGACTAGATTACAGTGGTTAGGGATCTACAGGAGACAGGGTTACGCTGGCGGCCTGGACCTCTGTACCATTAACAGTACCTCCAGGTAGAGGGATTAGACAGGACCCCAGCTCAGGGTCAGCATAGACCCCGGTCCACCTCTATCCTGAGACAGCGTGACATTTTCACCGACCATACTAAAGATTTTCCCCAGCTACCATGGATCCAGTAGCCCATCTAGCTCAGCAGTTGCAGAGTTTGTCCATGGAGCTGACGGACGTTAAATCCAAGGTTTTGTACCCCCTGGAGCAAGCCAGATCTGAACCTAAAGTAGCTCTCCCAGACAGGTTCACTGGAGGGCGGGACAAATTTTTACTTTCCGGGAGGCATGTAAATTGTATTTTCGGCTGCGGCCTCGGTCGTCGGGGAGTGACGTTCAGAGGGTGGGAATTGTCATCTCGCTCTTACAAGGGGACCCCCAGTCCTGGGCGTTCTCTCTTCCCCGGGCTCCCCGGCTCTCCAGTCAGTGGATAGATTTTTTACAGCCCTGGGTCTGGTATATGATGATCGGGTCTCCCTTGCTGAAATGAAGTTACGTAAGATACAGCAGGGAGATCGTCCGGCGGAGGAATTTTCTTCAGAGTTCCGTAGGTGGGCCACGGACACTCAGTGGAATGACCCGGCTCTTAGGAGCCAGTTTTGTCAAGGTTTATCTGACAAATTAAAAGATGTGTTGGCTCAGTATGACTCTCCCCCGTCACTGGAAGCCGCTATGGCCCTTGCTATTCGCATTGATAGACGGCTTCGGGAGAGGTATGGGGTAACTCCTCCCCCTGTGATGACTCCACCTTCTACTAAAGCCCCTTATATGGAGGTTCCCCTTGTAAGTTCCGAGGAACCTATGCAGTTAGGAGGGACATCATTCAGAGGGAAGGGATCGGCAGAGCGCCGCAAGACAGGAAGGTGTTTCTTCTGCGGGAGAAAGGGACATTTTATTGAGGGGTGTCCATCCCGTACTTTACTGAGCGAGAAGTCGCCGGAAAACTATTAATCCCAGGTTGTGTGGTGGACGACAATCTGGGAGTATGTATTTCGTCCCCAAATCCGTCTCAGTTTCTCGTACCGGCGGAGGTGGTGGTAGGTACGAGAACTGAGAGGATTTCTGTTCTTCTGGATAGTGGGGCCGGGGCTAATCTGGTGGACGCTCGGTTTGCCCAGGTTCAAGGTATGCAACTGAGTGTATTAGCCAAACCTATTCCCATATTCTCTATCGACGCCAGGCCTCTCGGTCAAGGTAGTTTTTTGCAAGCCGTGCATAACATAGACCTTCGAGTGGGGGCAATACATAAAGAACTATTGTCTTGTTATGTGTTGGAGGGTCTTCCCACTCCTATTGTGTTGGGTCTTCCTTGGTTAACTAAGCATAATCCAGTTATTAATTGGCAATCCAGAGAGATAAGCCAGTGGGGTGAATTCTGCAATAAAAACTGCATGAACACGGTCATCGCTGCGGTCGTGCCTAGAACCTTACCTCCTTTTCTGGTGGACTTTGAGGATGTATTTTCAGAGAAAGGGTGTCAAGAACTACCTCCTCATCGCACGTATGACTGTTCTATAAAATTGCTCCCTGATGCCAAGTTACCTAAATCTAGGTTGTATAACCTTTCTGGTCCTGAGAGGCAGGCTATGAAGGATTATATTTCGGAAAGTCTGGCTAAGGGGCATATTAGACCTTCATCTTCCCCGGTGGCCGCGGGGTTCTTCTTGTGAAGAAAAAAGATGGAGGCCTACGCCCTTGTCTGGATTTCCGTGAGCTTAATCGGATTACGGTCCGAGATCCGTATCCGCTCCCACTTATTCCCGATCTCTTCAATCAGATTGTGGGCGCCAAATGGTTCTCTAAGTTGGATCTCAGGGGGGCGTATAATCTGATTAGGATGAAGGAGGGGGATGAGTGGAAGACGGCTTTTAACACTCCGGAGGGACATTATGAGAACCTTGTCATGCCATTCGGTCTGACTACTGCCCCGGCGGTGTTTCAACATTTTGTTAATGACATCTTTCGCCACCTAGTGGGACAGTTTGTTGTCATTTATCTGGATGACATCTTAATTTACTCGCCGGATCTTGTGTCTCATCAGGAGCATGTGAGACAGGTGTTGCAGATCTTGCGAGATAATAAACTGTACTCCAAATGGGAGAAGTGTGTATTCGCCGTACAGGAACTTCAGTTTTTAGGATTCCTGGTGTCAGCTTCCGGTTTCCGTATGGACCCTGGGAAAGTGAAGGCAGTGCTTGAGTGGGATCTGCCAGAGGATCTTAAGGCACTGCAGCGTTTCCTGGGGTTTGCTAACTACTATCGGAAATTTATTCGTAATTTCTCGTCCATTGTTAAACCTCTCACTGACATGACAAAAAAGGGACGGATTTTTCAAGGTGGTCTGACAAAGCTTGTCAAGCATTTTCCTCCTTGAAAAAATGTTTTGCTTCGGCACCCATTCTCATTCAACCGGATGCGTCACAACCGTTCATTGTGGAGGTAGACGCGTCTGACGTAGGGGTGGGTGCGGTATTATCTCAAGGTCCGTCCCCTGGTAAATGGCATCCGTGCGCTTTCTTCTCTAAAAAATTGTCGTCCGCTCAGAGGAATTATGATGTCGGCAATAGGGAACTCTTGGCCATTAAGTTGGCTTTTGAGGAGTGGCGTCATTTTTTGGAGGGGGCAGTCCACCCGGTCCCCGTCATTACTGATCACAAGAACTGCTTTATTTAGAGTCTGCTAAACGTCTGAATTCCAGACAAGCTAGATGGTCGTTGTTTTTTACCAGGTTTAATTTTGTCGTCACATATCGTCCTGGGTCAAAAAATGTAAAGGCAGATGCCTTATCTCGCAGTTTCCCTGGGCCGGGAAGACGGATGACCCAGTTTCTATCCTTCAGGAGGGGGTAGTGGTGTCGGCTGTATGCTCTGAGCTTGAGGAGGAGGTATTGGAGGCTCAGGGGGACGCCCCTGTAGGACCTCCAGGGAGACTGTTTGTTCCAGATCAGTTAAGACAAAAGGTAATTGAGGCACACCATAATTCTGCTTTGGCAGGACACCCAGGGAGTAAAGCAACTGTGGATCTCCTTTCACGCCGGTTTTGGTGGCCTAACTTAAATAAGGAGGTGGTAACTTTTGTCGCGTCCTGTGGGGTTTGTGTACGCTCTAAGACTCCACATACCCGTCCGTCTGGGGCCCTCTTACCTTTGAAAATCCCGGAGCGTCCATGGACCCATCTGTCTATGGACTTCATTACGGACCTCCCGCCGTCTTCGGGTAAAACAGTCATACTTGTTGTAGTAGACAGGTTCAGCAAGATGGCACATTTTATTGCTCTTCCTGCTCTTCCTAATGCTAAAACTCTGGCGCAGGTGTTCATTGGGGAGATTGTGAGACTTCACGGGGTACCTTCCGATGTCGTGTCGGATCGGGGGTCTCAGTTTGTGTCCAAATTCTGGAAGGCATTTTGTACACGGCGGGGGATGCAGTTGTCATTTTCTTCGGCTTTTCATCCACAGACCAATGGTCAGACAGAGCGTCTGAATCAGAGCTTAGAGACATATCTCCGGTGTTTTGTCTCAGAGAACCAGGAGGACTGGGCTTCTTTCTTGCCTCTGGCAGAGTTCGCTCTTAACAATAGGCGGAGCGAGTCCACTGGTAAGTCCCCATTTTTTGGGGCATATGGTTTTCACCCCCAGTTTTGTACTTTCAATGGGGGGGGCTCTTCTGGGGTTCCTGAGGAGGAACGATTTTCGTCGTCACTGGCTTCAGTGTGGAGAGGAGTGCTGAATAATCTGAGTACTATGGGGAACCGATACAAACGTATGGCTGATAGGAGGAGAGTGTCTGGTCCGGACCTAAGTGTGAACGATCTGGTATGGTTGTCTACCAAGAATATTAAACTTAAGGTTCCCTCCTGGAAACTGGGTCCCAGGTTCATCGGGCCATACAGGATCAGTTCTATAATTAATCGGTGGCATTCCGTCTTGACCTCCCTCCTACGTTTAAAATTCACAATGTGTTCCACAAATCATTGCTTAAGAGGTATGTGGCGCCAGTAATACCATCACCTTTACCTCCTCCTCCTGTAGTGGTCAATGGTAACTTGGAGTTTCAAGTGTCGAAAATCATTGATTCACGTCGGAATCGCCGGTCCCTTCAGTACTTGGTTCATTGGAAGGGTTATGGTCCTGAGGAGAGGACATGGGTTTCTGCGTCGGATATTAACGCAGACCGATTAATTCGGGCCTTCCACACAACTCACCCAGATAAACCTGGCCCTGAGGGTCCGGAGGCCCCTCGTAGAAGGGGGGGTACTGTCACGGGTGTGTCGCCATGAAGATCGTCGCGATTTCACACCCTGACTTCTCACAGCTGAGTTGTTGGTGCTTGATGTTTGTTGGCAGTGAGGGAGTTAATTCTTCCTCTCTCTTTGCTAGACTAGGCCCAGCCTAGCCGGCTGCAGTTAATGATGCACTAACGAGCTTCCTTTAAATATCTGCCAGTCTGTTGAGGATGTGTCGGTGAAAGCATTTACTCAGTCCAGCAGAGCGGATCGTATTGAGAGATCTAAAGCTAAGAGTACCTGTGTGGTTTTCTCCTCTCCTCGCTTTATAGTTTATCTCCTTACCCGTTGGTGTTCCCTCTGTAGTTAAAGTTTTTGTATGCAAGGCAGTCTTTTGTTTTACCCCTTGTCTGTCTCGTTTGTCTTATACTGTTTGTAGGCAGTTACCTACCCATTCCCTGTGGTGGTAATCAGGGTCCTTCTCAGGACTAGATTACAGTGGTTAGGGATCTACAGGAGACAGGGTTACGCTGGCGGCCTGGACCTCTGTACCATTAACAGTACCTCCAGGTAGAGGGATTAGACAGGACCCCAACTCAGGGTCAGCATAGACCCCGGTCCACCTCTATCCTGAGACAGCGTGATAGGAAGTTGTCAGAATTATTTTTTTTTTTTACTGTTTGTTGCATTTTTTCCCTCTTTTTCTCTGGATGCTGAGGAGGATTTTTTTTTCTTCAATGGAGTTTGCACAGTTGTCTGGCCGTGTGGATCAGCTTGCCACTGAAGTTCGGAGTATTGCTACCTATCTTGCTAGGTTGCCGGTTGTGGAACCTAGGATCCCCATGCAAGATTTATTTTTGGGGATCGAGCTAAATTTCTGAATTTCAAAAATAACTGTAAGTTGTTTTTTGCCTTAAAACCTAAGTCTTCAGGGAACGCAGCACAGCAGGTTCAAATTGTCATCTCTCTCCTGCGCGGCGATCCTCAGGATTGGGCTTTTTCCCTGACACCTGGGGACCCTGTTTTGAGTAATGTTGATGCATTTTTTCTGGCTCTGGGGTTATTGTACGATGAACCTAATGTCACTGATCAAGCTGAAAAAACCTTGTTGGCATTAAATCAGGGGCTTGAGGACACTGAGTTGTACTGTCAGAAATTCCGAAAGTGGGCAGTCCTGACCAAATGGAATGATGATGCTTTGGCAGCCCTTTTTCGGAAGGGTCTGTCAGAGAATGTAAAAGATGTTATGGTGGGTTTCCCTGCTCCCTTTGGTCTCAATGATTCTATGTCATTAGTGATTCAAATTGATAGACTTTTGCGTGAGCGTAGAGGTATGCGTGGAATAGTGTTGCCTTGTGAACCAGCTTCTGAGTCCATGCAGTGTGATAGAGTGGCTTCTGGGGCACAGCGTCATGAGTTTCGAAAACGCAATGGGTTATGTTTCTACTGTGATGACGCCTCTCATGCTGTTTCAGTCTGCCCTAAGCGGGGAAGACATTTTGCACGCTCAGTTGTCTTGGGTAGTGTTCAGACTAAAGGTACTGCCACACTACACAATCCCGCTAGCGATCTCGTTAGCGTCGCATACTAATGAGATCGCTAGCGGGATTGTTTCTATATCGCTAGTAGCTACCTAATTTAGCGATATCGTTAAGGACGCTATCGCGGTTAGCGATCTCCTTAACGACTTTAGCGGTACAAAAGTACCGCTAAATCGCTAAAAAAGGTGCCACACTCAGCGATGAGATACTTACCAGCGGGACGCCAGCGATGAAAATAGGGTCCGGAACGATGTCAGCGACGAGCGAGATCACAGCAGGATCTCAGCAGGGAGCTCGTCGCTGACAGATGCCGCACACAACAACATCGCTAACGGGATCGCTAAATAGTGACGTTTTTAGCGATCCCGTTAGCGATGTTGTTTAGTGTGGCATACCCTTAAATTTCTGTTGACTGTTACACTGATTTGCTCCCTGTCCACATTTTCTGCTCAGGCTTTTGTTGATTCGGGAGCAGCTATTAACCTGATGGATTTTGATTTTGCTAAACGTTGTGGGTTTCCCTTGATACCCCTACGGAAGTCTATTCCCCTACTGGGGATTGATTCTACCCCTTTGGCTGAGAATAAACCCCAGTTCTCTACTCAGGTGATAATGAGGTTTGAACCTGATCATCAGGAGAGTTGCAAATTTTTGGTGCTGTATAATCTGCATGACATTATTGTACTGGGTTTCCCTTGGTTACAGTCTCATAATCCTGTTTTGGATTGGAAATCTGTGTCTGTGACCAGTTGGGGCTGCCAATGTGTTAATGCCAACACTCCTGTTTTTTCTGCCTCTCCCCAGGCTCAGGATGTTCCTGACTTTTTGACTGATTTTTCTGATGTGTTTAGCGAAAGTAAATCTGCATCCTTGCCCCCCCATAGGAGCTATGACTGCGCTATTGAATTAGTGCCTGGTAGTAAATTCCCTAAAGGTCGCCTTTTTAACTTGTCTGTACCTGAACATGACGCTATGCGGTCTTATATCAAGGAGTCATTGGAGAAGGGTCATATCAGACCATCCTCTTCACCCTTGGGTGTCGGTTTTTTCTTTGTGGCCAAAAAGGATGGTTCATTAAGGCCGTGTATTGATTATCGTCTCTTGAACAATATCACTGTGAAATATCAATATCCGTTAACCTTGATTTCTGACCTGTTTTCCAGGGTGAAAAGCGCTACTTGGTTTACCAAGCTTGACCTCAGGGGGGCGTATAACCTTATTCGCATTAAGCACGGGGATGAATGGAAGACGGCATTCAATACCCCTGAAGGGCATTTTGAGTACCTGGTGATGCCCTTTGGGCTCACTAATGCTCCTTCCGTCTTCCAGTCCTTCATGAATGACATTTTCAGGGATTTTGTGGATACATTTCTGATTGTTTATTTGGATGATATCTTGATTTTTTTCCAATGACTGGGACTCTCATGTGAAACATGTTCGGACTGTGTTCCAGATTTTGAGAGAGAATGCTCTGTATGTGAAGGGATCAAAGTGTCTTTTTGGCGTACAGAGGATCTCATTTCTGGGATTCATTTTGTCTCCGTCTGTTATTGAAATGGACCCGGTCAAGGTTCAGGCCATCTGTGATTGGATCCAACCTACTTCATTAAAGGCTCTTCAGAGATTCTTGGGTTTTGCCAATTTTTATCGTAAATTTATTGGTAATTTCTCCGGTATTGTTAAACCATTGACTGATTTGACCAAAAAGGGTTCTGATGTGGTGAATTGGCCTCCTGAGGCAGTCTCTGCGTTTCAGGAACTTAAGCAGAGATTCACTTCTGCTCCTGTTCTACGGCAGCCTGATGTTTCTCTGCCATTTCAGGTGGAGGTTGATGCCTCTGAAATTGGGGCAGGTGCCGTTTTCTCCCAAAGAGATCCAGAGACCTGTAAAAGTAACCCTTGTGCCTTTTTCTCGAAAATTTTCTCCAACTGAACGTAATTATGACGTGGGTAATCGGGAGTTATTGGCCATGAAGTGGGCTTTTGAAGAGTGGAGACATTGGCTGGAGGGAGCCAAACATCAGGTGGTGGTCCTCACAGACCATAAGAATCTGGTTTATCTGGAATCAGCCAAGCGACTTAATCCTAGACAGGCCAGGTGGGCCTTGTTTTTCACACGTTTTAATTTTGTGGTTTCCTTTCTTCCTGGCACAGTTATCTGATCCTGCTGTTATTTTGAAAGAGGGTGTAGTTCTTTCCGCCATCTCGCCCAATTTGAGGCTGGCTCTGGAAGGGTGTCAGGAGGATAAACCCGACTGCTGCCCTATTGGGAAATTGTTTGTCCCAGACCGGTGGAAAAAGAGTGTGATGTCTGAGATTCATTGTTCCGCGTTGGCCGGTCATCCCGGAATTTTTGGTACCAGAGACTTGGTAGTCGGTCCTTTTGGTGGCCTACTTTGTCTCGTGACGCCAGGGAATTTGTGCAGTCCTGCGGGACTTGCTCTCGCTCCAAGCCTTGCTCTCGCTCTAGTGGTTTGTTGATGCCGTTGCCTGTGCCCAAGAGACCATGGACCCATGTCTCTATGGATTTCATTTCCGACCTCCCTGTTTCTCAGAGAATGACCGTTATCTGGGTGTTTTCCAAAATGATACATCTTGTGCCATTACCTAAGTTGCCTTCCTCCTCCGAATTTGTGCCTTTGTTCCTTCAGCACGTGGTTCGGTTACACGGCATTCCTGAGAACATTGTGTCTGACAGAGGAGTCCAGTTTGTTTCCAGATTTTGGAGGACTTTTTGTTCTAAACTTGGTGTTCAATTGTCTTTCTCCTCGGCTTTTCTTCCTCAGACCAATGGACAAACTGAGAGAACAAACCAGACATTGGAGACTTATCTGAGATGCTTTGTGTCTGCTGATCAAGATGACTGGGTCTCTTTTTTGCCTTTGGCTGAGTTTGCTCTTAATAATAGGGCTAGCTCTGCCACTTTGATGTCTCCATTTTTCTGCAATTTTGGGTTTCACCCTCGATTTTCTTCGGGACAGACGGAGGCTTCTGTCTGTCCAGGTGTTGACTCTGTTGTGGAGCGTATGCAGCAGATTTGGGACCAGGTAGTGGAAAGGTTGTCCCTCTCTCAGGAGAGGGCCCAACGGTTTGCCAACCGGCATAGGACTGATGGTCCTCGGTTTGAAGTGGGGGACTTGGTCTGGTTGTCCTCAAGAAATATCCCTATGAGAGTTGCATCTCCTAAGTTTAAGCCTAGGTTCATTGGACCTTATAAGATCTTGAGATTCTTAATCCTGTTTCCTTTCATTTACTTCTTCCAGGGACATTTAAGATCCATAACGTGTTCCACAAGTCCTTATTGAAGAGGTTTGTCGAGCCAGTGGTTCCTATGGCTGCGCCTCCTGACCCTGTTTTGGTTGAGGGCAATCTGGAGTATGTGGTTGAGAAAATATTGGATTCTCGTTTTTCTAGACAGAAACTCCAGTATTTGGTTAAGTGGAGAGGTTATGGTCAGGAGGACAATTCTTGGGTGTTTGCTTCGGACATCCATGCTAGGAGACTGATCCGTGCGTATCACAGAGCTCATCCTGACCGACCTGGTTGCCCAAATGAGGGTTCGGTGACCCCTCCTCAAGGGGGGGGTACTGTTGTGAATGTGTTAGAAATGAATTCTGAGCAGAAGCTCCCTCTGGTGGTTACAAACAGTACTGAACCATTCAATGAAGATTGGCAATCAGGAGATACAGACTGGTCTTATATAAGGGAGGTTCCCTCCCATCATGGTTGCCGGTGATCAATTGTTCTTGTCTCAACTGTGGTTCCTGGTTCACTTGGAAGCTTGCTGAGTCTTGCCTGCATCTTCTGCTTTCAGATAAGATATTTTCTGCTTTTATTTTTGTGCTTGCTTTTTGCATTGTTGCCTGCACTTCTGTGGAGGTCAGCCATGTCCCCTCCGGGGCTTTTGCTCCTCTCAGTTTATCTGAGCCACTGTTATTTCTTCATTTGCCTTTTCCAGTTTTTTCAGTGGCTGCGGCTTAGTTTTGTGACACCAGAGAACTAATTTAGGTGGTAGAGGTCGTGTGATCTCAGGTGTTTTTGCAATTAAGTAGAGTTGGTATTTTTTAGTGTTTTTTTGGATTGCAGTAAGTGTCCTTCCTATCCTTTTCTGTCCAGGTAGATTGGGCCCCAACGTTTGCTCATACTATTTTCTGTCTGTGTCTGTATTTCCTCTTGTCTAACCGCCATTACATGTTTGGGGGCTTCCTATGTTCTTTGGGGATCTGCTCCGGGGCAGATAGCTTTCCTCTTTCTATCTTTTAGGTGTAGTTAACCTCTCAGGCTGTGACGAGGCGTCTAGGACCAACATAGGAACGCTCCACGGCTGCCTTAAGTTGTTGATGTTAGTCAGGGTACTGCAATCCAGTAGATTCCAACCTCTCTGGTGTATTGCCGTTATTGCCTGCTCTCCTCAGCTACCAAATCATACACAGCAGTGTTCTTAGAGATACCCTGGTTAACAGACAGAAACAATGATGCCAGCCAGCCTCTTTTGAGTGTCCGTGGTGTCATTCTTACTTATCATGACAGATTGATCTCAGCCATGCCTCTCACACGCCAGCTGTTATGGAGCAATCACTGAAAGGTAGCTGTCCTTTAAGCAGGGCTGCAATATGTTGAAATGTGTTTTGCCGGAAAAGTTCATTACCCAAATATTACTTTGCAAGTAATTGCTTTAACTGATCAGCTTTTAACATTTGGAGTATATGCAAATTGCATTAGAAAAGTGAAGCAGTAGATTTGTAAAAAAATTTGGGCTTCTCAAACTTTTGTCATGACTGTACACTGGTATCTTTGATACAGTTGTGTTTCTGCTTCTGTATTATTTCCAAAATCCTACTGAGAAAGCGTCTGGTGACCGAAATCTATACGAGATTAACAAATCCCAACTTGTATACAGCTGTCTCTACTGCTTAGTACATTTCTGATTTAATACTGTGGTGAAACTCCATAGACTGTGAGCCACTGTGTACCCAGAAATATTACTGAATTTAAAATTACCCAACACGTTACAGCTGTAGCTGTGATATAGTACAGTTCTCATTTTAAAAATTGTGTTCTCCCCATCTGAGGACTCTGAAGCACCGTGTTACTCCCAAATCTAGGAGATTCAAATGACCCAAATGTTATAGCTAAACGCTAGTGAATAAGAACAGTTTGTCTCATTTTAAATGTGTTGACTCCAACTGACCTGTGACGCCTGTGTTAATCGACAAAAACTGAGATTTCAATATTTCAATTCACGTATACATCGAACGTTTGATACAGTATCATATCTCTGATTTGGGTAATTTTCCAACATGAGAGTAGGTCTCAGAGGCATGGCTGGCGGGGGCAGTAGTACAGATTGTGATGGTGTGCATCTGGTACAGCCAAGCACTATAGTCCTAAGCAGGATGGTGAGCCGCGGTCATGTCTGGTCAGAAGCCTAAGGCTCCTTTTCTGGGAGTAGGTAAACCTCTTTTAAAGGCTGAGCAACAGGAACAGGTTTTGTCTTACCTTGCTGAAGCAGCCTCCAGCTCTATCGCCTCCTCTTCTGAAGTTTCAAAAAGTGCAAGCACTCAGTCGTCATTGCGGTCTTCTGGTCAGGAAAAACCCCTTTCGTTTTGTCCTTCACCCCCAAGTAAAGTGAAGGATGCGGCAGCCCACACTTCTGATTACTCCATGGAGCTGTTTTCACATACCATGCCTGGGTTAGCAAGTCAAATCAGGAATTCACCAAGATGAATCTGATATGGAGTGCACTGATGCACAGCCACTGATAGATGATTCTGCTGGTACATTCCCACAGAGCACTACATTGCCCTCGCAGTGTACAGAGCCAGAATGTGACCCTGATGAAACTCAGGTGCCCCTTCCCGCATACTATACCACCTTACACGGTGACACAGAGGAAGGTGCAGATGAAATTGAAGAGGAGGTGATGGATGACCCAGTTGTTGACCCGGATTGGCATCCAGTGGGGTAAGAAGTTGACGGTGGCTATAACTCAGAAGCTGAGGAGGATCCGCAGCAGTTCTCGACATTGCAGCTGGGGTTATCTGGGAGGCCCGCAGCATTAAAAAAACGTGGTAAAAAAAAAAAAAAAGTTGCAGGACAGCTTGGACAGACGGTCTAATTAGCACAGCGTGCAAGTCCTGAAAAGTTATACAATAGTAGGAAGAGTGCAGTTTGGCACTTTTTTGACCAAAATCCTATTGATGAGGTAAAGGTTTTCTGTAAGAAGTGCGGAAGGACCTTTAGCTGAGGGAAAAATGTCAAAAATTTGAATACCAGTTGCATGCTTAGACATTTAAATACCATGCCCTTTCAAGCGTGGACGGACTACAAAACCTCAGGTAGCACATGTGCACCTGCTCCGACTGAAGTTAGCTAGCAACGCTTCATCGCTTCCCCCACTGTAAGACCACTGGTTGGCACACCAGCAGCAAGTGTTGAGGTGTCGTCGCAAGGCAAAAGCAGTCAGGGAATCAGTATGTTTTTGCAATGAAAGACTGCATCTAGGCCATCACCACCACCATCAACATCACCAAGCCCCTCTCAGTCCGTCATGTTGTCACGCTGTCTCAGAATACAGGAGGACCGTGGTCTATGCTGACCCTAAACTGGGGTCCTGACTAATCCCTCTACCTGGAGGTACTGTTAATGGTACAGAGGTCCAGGCCGCCAGCGTAACCCTATCTCCTGTAAATCCCTGACCCACTGTAATCTAGTCCTGAGAAGGACCCTGATTACCACCACAGGGAACGGGAAGGTAACTGCCTACAAACAGTATAAGACAAACGAGACAGAACAAGGGGTAAAATAAAAGACCGCCTTGCATACAAAACTTCAACTACAGAGGGAACACCAATGGGTAAGGAGATAAATAATAAGTGAGGAGAGGAGAAAACCACAACAGGTACTCTTAGCTTAAGACTTCTCAATACAATCCGCTCTGCTGGTCTGAATGAATACTTTCACCGACACCTCCTAAGCAGACTGGCTGGTATTTGAAGGAAGCTCATTAGTGCAACATTAACAGCAGCCGGGCGAGGCTGGATCTAGTCTAGCACAGAAAGAGGTAGAATTAACTCCCTCACTGCCAACAAACACCAAGCACCAACAACTCAGCTGTGAGAAGTCAGGCTGTGAAATCGCGACGATCTTGTGGCGACACACCCGTGACAGTACCCCCCTTCTACGAGGGGCCTCCGGACCCTCAGGGCCAGGTTTATCAGGGTGAGTTGTGTGGAAGGCCTGAATTAATCGGTCTGCGTTAATATCCGACGCAGAAACCCACGTCCTCTCCTCAGGACCATATCCCTTCCAATGAACCAAGTACTGAAGGGACCGGCGATTCAGACGTGAATCAATGATTTTCGACACCTGAAACTCCAAGTTACCATTGACCACCACAGGAGGAGGAGGTAAAGGTGATGGTATCACCGGCGCCACATACCTCTTCAGCAACGATCTGTGGAACACGTGAATTTTAAACGTAGGAGGGAGGTCAAGACGGAATGCCACCGGATTAATTATAGAACTGATCCTGTATGGCCCGATGAACCTGGGACCTAGTTTCCAGGAGGGAACCTTCAGTTTAATATTCTTGGTAGACAACCATACCAGATCGTTCACACTTAGGTCCGGACCAGACACTCTCCTCCTATCAGCCATACGTTTGTATCGGTTCCCCATAGTACGCAGATTATTCAGCACTCCTCTCCACACTGAAGCAAGTGACGACGAAAATCGTTCCTCCTCAGGAACCCCAGAAGATCCCCCCCTAATGAAAGTACAAAACTGGGGGTGAAAACCATATGCCCCAAAAAACGGGGACTTACCAGTGGACTCGCTCCGCCTATTGTTAAGAGCGAACTCTGCCAGAGGCAAGAAAGAAGCCCAGTCCTCCTGGTTCTCTGACACAAAACACCGGAGATATGTCTCTAAGCTCTGATTCAGACGCTCTGTCTGACCATTGGTCTGCGGATGAAAAGCCGATGAAAATGACAATTGCATCCCCCGCCGTGTACAGAATGCCTTCCAGAATTTGGACACAAACTGAGACCCCCGATCCGACACCACATCGGAGGGTACCCCGTGAAGTCTCACAATCTCCCCAATGAACACCTGCGCCAGAGTTTTAGCATTAGGAAGAGCAGGAAGAGCAATAAAATGTGCCATCTTGCTGAACCTGTCTACTACAACAAGTATGACTGTTTTACCCGAAGACGGCGGGAGGTCCGTAATGAAGTCCATAGACAGATGGGTCCATGGACGCTCCGGGATTTTCAAAGGTAAGAGGGCCCCAGACGGACGGGTATGTGGAGTCTTAGAGCGTGCACAAACCCCACAGGACGCGACAAAAGTTACCACCTCCTTATTTAAGTTAGGCCACCAAAACCGGCGTGAAATGAGATCCACAGTTGCTTTACTCCCTGGGTGTCCTGCCAAAGCAGAATTATGGTGTGCCTCGATTACCTTTTGTCTTAACTGATCTGGAACAAACGGTCTCCCTGGAGGTCCAACAGGGGCGTCCCCCTGGGCCTCCAATACCTCCTCAAGCTCAGAGCATACAGCCGACACCACTATCCCCTCCTGAAGGATAGAAACCGAGTTATCCGTCCTCCCGGCCCCAGGGAAACTGCGAGATAAGGCGTCTGCCTTTACATTTTTTGACCCAGGACGATATGTGACGACAAAATTAAACCTGGTAAAAAACAACGACCACCTAGCTTGTCTGGGATTCAGACGTTTTGCAGACTCTAAATATAGCAGGTTCTTGTGATCAGTAATGACGGTGACCGGGTGGACTGCCCCCTCCAAAAAATGACGCCACTCTTCAAAAGCTAACTTAATGGCCAAGAGTTCCCTATTGCCGACATCATAATTCCTCTCAGCGGACGACAATTTTTTTAGAGAAGGCGCACGGATGCCATTTACCAGGGGACGGACCTTGAGATAATACCGCTCCCACCCCTACGTCAGAAGCGTCTACCTCCACAATGAACGGTTGTGACGCATCCGGTTGAATGAGTATGGGTGCTGAAGCAAAACATTTTTTCAAGGAGGAAAACGCTTGACAAGCTTTGTCAGACCACCTTGAAAAATCCGTCCCTTTTTTTGTCATGTCAGTGAGAGGTTTAACTATGGACGAGAAATTACGAATAAATTTCCGGTAGTAGTTAGCAAACCCCAGGAAACGTTGTAATGCCTTAAGATCCTCTGGCCGATCCCACTCAAGCACTGCCCTCACTTTCCCAGGGTCCATACGAAAACCAGAAGCTGACACCAGGAATCCTAAAAACTGAAGTTCCTGTACGGCGAATACACACTTCTCCCATTTGGCGTACAGTTTATTATCCCGCAAGATCTGCAACACCTGCCTCACATGCTCCTGATGAGACACAAGATCCGGCGAGTAAATTAAGATGTCATCCAGATAAATGACAACAAACTGTCCCACTAGGTGGCGAAAGATATCATTAACAAAATGTTGAAACACCGCCGGGGCAGTAGTTAGACCAAATGGCATGACAAGGTTCTCATAATGTCCCTCCGGAGTGTTAAACGCCGTCTTCCACTCATCCCCCTCCTTCATCCTAATCAGATTATACGCCCCCCTGAGATCCAACTTAGAGAACCATTTGGCGCCCACAATCTGATTGAAGAGATCGGGAATAAGTGGGAGCGGATACGGATCTCGGACCGTAATCCGATTAAGCTCACGGAAATCCAGACAAGGGCGTAGGCCTCCATCTTTTTTCTTCACAAAGAAGAACCCCGCGGCCACCGGGGAAGATGAAGGTCTAATATGCCCCTTAGCCAGACTCTCCGAAATATAATCCTTCATGGCCTGCCTCTCAGGACCAGAAAGGTTATACAACCTAGATTTAGGTAATTTGGCATCAGGGAGCAATTTTATAGAACAGTCATACGCGCGATGAGGAGGTAGTTCTTGACACCCTTTCTCTGAAAATACATCCTCAAAGTCCACCAGAAATGGAAGTAAGGCCCTAGGCACGACCGCACCGATGACCGTGTTCATACAGTTTTTATTACAGAAATCACTCCACTGGCTTATCTCTCTGGATTGCCAATTAATAACCGTGTTATGCTTAGTTAACCAAGGAAGGCCCAACACTATAGGAGTGGGAAGACCCTCCAATACGTAACAAGACAACAGTTCTTTATGTATTGCCCCCACTCGAAGGTCAATGTTATGCACAGCTTGCAAAAAACTACCTTGACCGAGAGGCCTGGCGTCGATCGAGAATATGGGGATAGGTTTAGCTAATACACTCAGTTGCATACCCTGAACCTGGGCAAACCGAGCGTCCACCAGATTAGCCCCGGCCCCACTATCCAGAAGAACAGATATCCTCTCAGTTCCCGTACCCACCACCACCTCCGCCGGTACGAGAAACTGAGACGGAACTGGGGACGAAATACATACTCCCAGATTGTCGTCCACCACACAACCTGGGATTAATAGTTTTCCGGCGACTTCTCGCTCAGCAAAGTACGGGATGGACACCCCCCAATAAAATGTCCCTTTCCCCTGCAGTAGAAACACCTTCCTGTCTTGCGGCGCACTGCCGATACCTTCCCTCGGAATGATGTCCCTCCTAACTGCATAGGTTCCTCGGAAGTGACCAGGGGAACCTCCATGTAAGAGGCCTTAGTAGAAGGTGAGTCATCACAGGGGGCGGAGTTACCCCACACCTCTCCCGAAGCCGTCTATCAATGCGAATAGCAAGGGCCATAGCGGCTTCCAGTGACGTGGGAGAGTCATACTGAGCCAATACATCTTTTAATTTGTCAGATAAACCTTGACAAAACTGGCTCCCAAGAGCCGGGTCATTCCACTGGGTGTCCGTGGCCCACCTACGGAACTCTGAAGAAAATTCCTCCGCCGGACGATCTCCCTGCTGTATCTTACGTAACTTCATTTCAGCAAGGGAGACCCGATCCGGGTCATCATATACCAGACCCAGAGCTGCAAAAAATCTATCCACTGACTGGAGAGCCGGGGAGCCCAGGGGAAGAGAGAACGCCCAGGATTGGGGGTCCCCTTGTAAGAGCGAGATGACAATTCCCACCCTCTGATCTTCACTCCCCGATGACCGAGGTCGCAGCCGAAAATACAATTTACATGCCTCCCGGAAAGTAAAAAATTTGTCCCGCCCTCCAGTGAACCTGTTCGGGAGAGCTACTTTAGGTTCAGATCTGGCTTGCTCCAGGGGGTACAAAACCTTGGACTTAACGTCCGTCAGCTCCATGGATAAACTTTGCAACTGCTGAGCTAGACTGGCTACTGGATCCATGGTGGCTGGGGAGAATCTTTAGTATGGTCGGTGAAAATGTCACGCTGTCTCAGAATACAGGAGGACCGGGGTCTATGCTGACCCTAAGCTGGGGTCCTGACTAATCCCTCTACCTGGAGGTACTGTTAATGGTACAGAGGTCCAGGCCGCCAGCGTAACCCTATCTCCTTTAAATCCCTGACCCACTGTAATCTAGTCCTGAGAAGGACCCTGATTACCACCACAGGGAACGGGAAGGTAACTGCCTACAAACAGTATAAGACCAAACGAGACAGAACAAGGGGTAAAATAAAAGACCGCCTCGCATACAAAACTTCAACTACAGAGGGAACACCAACGGTAAGGAGATAAATAATAAGCGAGGAGAGGAGAAAACCACAACAGGTACTCTTAGCTTAAGACTTCTCAATACGATCCGCTCTGCTGGTCTGAATGAATTCTTTCACCGACACCTCCTAAGCAGACTGGCAGGTATTTGAAGGAAGCTCATTAGTGCAACATTAACAGCAGCCGGGCGAGGCTGGATCTAGTCTAGCACAGAAAGAGGTAGAATTAACTCCCTCACTGCCAACAAACACCAAGCACCAACAACTCAGCTGTGAGAAGTCAGGCTGTGAAATCGCGACGATCTTTGTGGCGACACACCCGTGACACATGTCCACCGCTAGTTCCCCCATATGCAGCTCTTAAGTCCAGCTCACCCTACCAGACACTCTAAGTAGGTCCAAAAAGTACTCACCCTCTCATCCGCGTACACTGTCTTTGAACGCCTACATTGCCAAACTGATCGCATTAGAGATGATGCCCTTCCGTTTGGTTGAAAGCGCTGCATTCAGAGACCTCATGGCCTATGCTGTCCCTCGCTATGACCTACCCAGTCGTCACTTCTTTTCTCTCAAAGCATGTGAAAGACCGCATTGTCCATGCACTCAAACAATCAGTGAGTGGAAAGGTGCACCTCACAACAGCTTCATGGTCCAGTAAGCATGGCCAGGGCCGTTATGTATCCATCAGTGCGCACTGGGTGAATGTGGTGGATGCAGGGTCCTCAGGGGACAGCAGCGGTGGGACAGTTCTGCCTAGCCCACGGCATAGGAAACAGTTGGCTGTAGGCGTTACACCCTCCTCCTCCTTCTCCAGAAGCGAAAGCTCTTCAGAGCGCAGTCGCACCAGCACTCCATCTGCAGCTGCCAGTGTTGCACACGAGGTGTCCCACTATCGATCAGCTAGTGGTAAGCATCAGCAGGCTGTTTTAAAAATGATGCCTTTGGGCGACAACAGACATACCGCGGAGGTACTGGCCGACTACTTGCAGCGCCAAACTGAGTCATGGCTGGGCAGTCTACATCTTGAGGCAGGCAAGTTAGTTAGTGATAACGGGCGTAATTTTGTGGAGGCCATAGCCCTGGCAAAACTCCGACACATAGCTTGCCTGGCTCACACCATGAACCTGGTGGTGCAGTGCTTCCTAAATAATTATCCCGAATTAGCAGCCCTGCTCCATAAGGTGCGAAGACTGTGCTTGCTCATCCGTCGATCGCCTGTAGACTCCAGTCGTATGCTGAGTTTGCAGCGATCGCTCCACCTCCCCAAGCACCGCCTAATCATAGACGTTGCAACAAGGTGGAACTCCACCATGCACATGGTTGAAAGGCTGTGTGAACAGAGGCAGGCTGTAATGCATTTGTGGCAGGATACACGGGCAGGCAGTTTGAGGGCAGACATGGAGTAGTCGGGTGTGCAGTGGTCGAAGCTCAAAGATCTCTGTAAAGTCCTTCAGTGGTTTGAGGAATGCACACGGCTGGTAAGCGCAGACGATGCCATCATAAGTATGAGCATCCCACTTATGCGTCTGCTCATGCAAACTTTGACGCACATTAAGGATCAGGCGTCTGCAGCGCAGGAGGAGGAAGGAAGCCTTGATGCCATTCAGCCATTGTCTCCTCAGGGAAATGTCCAGGACGAGGTGGAGGAAGATGAGGGGGATGATTATTTTGGGGAAGAGGATGCTTCTCAGGGGGCAAGATCAAATGTTGGCGTGCCAACTTCAGGTACAGGGTTTGTGCGGGACTGGAGGGATGTGGATTTGGCAGATAGTGCTCCTCCAACCACCAGTGTCAGTGCATCATTGACACCTGGAACATTGGTGGATCTACCACGAGCCCTAGTGGGCCAAATGGAAGAGGTGTTCGTGCTGCACACAGCCGAAGTGAGGTTGGAGACAGGGGTTTCATGACCATGTTGTGGACTGATTTCTCAAGTACCGCTCACATGACTGGTCATAATGAATCGATTGCAACTGACAGGAGACAGCAGTTGTCAACTATGGTTAAAAACTACTCCCATATTGATGTTCTCCCTCACAGGTCATTCCCCTTTGACTACTGGGCCTGTAAACTGAACACCTGGCCTGAATTGGCACAATATGCCTTACAGGAGCTCGCTTGCCCTGCTGGTAGTGTGTTATCTGAAAGAGTGTTCAGTGCTGCTGGATCAATCCTGACAGAAAGAAGGACCCGTCTGTCGACCCAAAATGTGGATGATCTAACCTTCATTAAAATGAACCATGCATGGATTTCAAATGATTTTGTCCCACCTTCCCCTGATACACATAGGTTGGCAGCATAATGACTCACTTTCTCCGCCTCTTGATCGTACTCCTCCAATTCCTCCATTTGCAGCAGCTTAACGTCCAGCCTACAGCTCAACACATGCAATTTTTTAAACCTCCCTAACTCTCCTGCCCCCCCCCCCCAGGTCTGGTATCACCAACTTGTGCACCCTGCCAAGTGACGGTGCTCTGAGCAGATGGTGGGGGCCACTCTTGGGCGACGGCACTGGCACAGGGCCCCTCATAGTACAAAAAAGTGTCTCTGATGGTGGGCGGCGCCACTCTCCGTCAGACACACCAGCGTACTATGAGGGGCCCTGTGCCAGTGCCGTCACCCACGAGTGGGCCCACCCTGCTTTCTAAGTGCACAGCACTTGCAATACTTTACTCTCCCTGTCCCTGCTCCACCGCTGTGTAATCTTGGTAGTTCAATCCTTCACAGGGACGGTCAGTACACATTTTGTGAACTGATCGATGATGGTTAAGACGTACCTATGGCCTGTCCTGCAGGGCTCTACCTTCAGATGATGAATGTCTAACGTTTGTAATGGACGTTGACTCACAATCGGATGCAGTTTATGATCAGCTAACAGAGTTTTCCTAGTGACAGACGTGTCACATTCCTGGCACCGTTTCTCAAAGTGTCCCCTCATGCCAATCCAATACAATCGCCTCCGGCCTGTGTCTTCTGTCTTTTGCATTCCAAAGTGACCATCCTGATTACAAGTAGCAGTGATGAGTCACACCATGTCAACATGTTTCCCGGTAATCACAATTTGAAGGAGACAAGTAACCGTGATGGGATCCACGCTACTGCGATCCAGTAACCCTTTCGTGACAAAGAAACTTTTTCGCCGTCACCACAGACAAAGTAATTGAGGGTCGGCATCGCCTATGAAAATTGTCCGTGGAGGTTTTCCCATGATTATTAATTAACACAATTATGCACTCACTATACTTTTCATCTGGACTTGTATCCATCCACTTTCCTGTTGCGGAGAGTCTGGACTGGCTTCCTGAGACTGAAATATATAGGATGATCCTGTGAGAGTCTGTCTGACTATGGACATATATACGGAGATTTAACATTACACCAACACTGTATATACAGCTGTATGCTTCTGCTAACGAACACTTTTTCTACTGGTTATATCCTGGTGTAATACATACTGAGCCTGTGAGAGTCTGTGTCTGACTATGGACATATATACGGAGATTTAGGCTGTGTGCACACGTTGCGGAATTGCCATGGAAATTTCCGCGGCAATTCCGCACCTCCCTGCCGCGGGAAATACGCATATTATAGGTATGCGTATTCCCGCTAAAACTAGCGTTTTGCAAGCGTAATTAGCTTGCAGAATGCTAGCGTTTTACAAGCGATCTGAAAAGGTTGGTCACACGAGTCAAACAAGTGTTTGACACGTGTGACCAACTTTTTACTATTGATGCCGCCTATGTCGCATCAATAGTAAAAAGATCTAATGTAAAAATAATAAAAAAATAATAAATAATGATATTCTCACCTTCCAGCGGCCCCCACAGCTTTCCCGCCTCTCAGCGACGCTCCCGGCCAATCCCGTTCCCAGGCGTCCTTTGCGACAATCACCCGATGACGTAGCATCACGCGAGACCGCTACGTCATCTGGGGTGATTCTCGCAATGCATTACTGGGAACGGGATTGGCCGGGAGCGTCGCTGAGAGGCGGGAAGGCTACGGGGGACGCCGGAAGGTGAGAATGTCATTATTTTTTATTTTAATTATTGTTTTTGCATGGATATGGTACCCAGGGCCTGGAGGAGAGTCTCCTCTCCTCCAGGCCCTGGGTACCATCCGCACATGAACCGCTTACTTTGCGCATGGTGGGCACAGCCACATGCAGAAAGTAATCGGTTCAATGCATTCCTATGGCGGCGGAATCGCCGCGGTTCCGCAAAAAAGAATGAGCATGCTGCGGATTCTTCCGCGATGCGATTCCGCCGCGGAAAAACCCGCAGCATGTGCACAGCATTGCGGAATCCCATAGGCCATAATGTGTTGTATTGTGTAAGCGGTTTTGCCGCGGTTTCGCGGCGTTTCCGCCGCGAAAAACCGCTAGGAATCCGCAACATGTGCTCAGGCCCTTAACATTACACCAACACTGTATATACAGCTGTACGCTTCTGCTAACGAACACTTTTTCTACTGGTTATATCCTGGTGTAATACATACTGAGCCTGTGAGAGTCTGTGTCATAGTCAGACTCATGAAATATATACAGAGATTTAAAATAACCACAACACTGTATGCAGCTGTACGCTAGTACTACATTACCCTTTTTCAATTTTTTTTCTTAGTGTTTAATCCATACTGAGCCTTTGAGCGTCATTGTCTACCTCCTGAAATATCAACGTAGATTTATAATTTTTTCTATATTTTGGATTGAAGAAACATCCAGGGTTCTTAAAAATGTGACATTAAGTGACACTAAAACAGCGCAGGAGGCGATGAATCATGTTGACCCTTCCCGGAGGAGAGGAACCCCAAGAAGCCATCCCTGTCCCTCCGAGGCAGAACGCCACAGCAAGGCTCAGGGATCTTCTATGCTCTCCCTAGCCGATGCCGTGGGAGAGACATTTTCGTGCTCCCAGTATACAACGAGACTGTCACTGTAGTGGAGCTGGGAGCCCTGTTTCATGTAGATTTCTCAGGCCAAAGCTGACCGGAGCTTTCAAGGGATTTATAAAAATTCACCATCATGAACAGAAGGACAGGAATAGGGGGGACTTGCTCAACAAAGTATCAAATGACAGGTGCAGCGTGCTACAGAGTCCAATACTTTCCCGGGATCTCACTCCAAGCAAGATCAGACTCCGAGCAGGGCGACCAACTGGTTGTGCACATTGCACCATAAGCCCTCACACTTACCAGGCCCACTGACTTAGATCCTGGGGGGCCATGCTTTCCACCAGATGGATATAAGCCATCTGGCGTACTACCAAGTGCACCAACCCAGTGTGTATTGTGTATGTACTAGGGTGGTAGGAGCAGGCCACCTTTTTGAAAGATAATACACTTGATCTTAGCCAAAAGTCCTGGTAATCAATGATACAGTACATTGTCAGCTTTTCAAATTTTCCCCCACACCGTATCCAGCTGTACGCTCCTCATACATGACCGTATCTCAGCTGTTTGTATTGCGGTTAAATATATAATGAGTGAGCTTCTGTGTGTGAGTCTACAAATAACATTTCTTCCCTTATCGATGTTTTACCTCACTCTTCATTCCACCTTATGTGGCGATTACAGCCTCAATTCTCAAAGGTATCGATTCATACAAGGTGTGAATTTTTTTAACAGGAATTTTTGACCATTCTTCTTTTAAAACACCCTCAAGTTCTTTTGGGTGACGATGGCGGCGGAAATTGACCTGTAACTTAAATCACTGAAATATACGATAAATAAGTT
Organism: Oophaga sylvatica; assembly: GCA_033576555.1. Taxonomy (NCBI): domain Eukaryota; kingdom Metazoa; phylum Chordata; class Amphibia; order Anura; family Dendrobatidae; genus Oophaga; species Oophaga sylvatica. The sequence goes on along the minus strand of JARQOD010004218.1, from coordinate 26,683 downwards.
TCTACACCACTGTTAACGCTTGGAAACATTTTTCCTTGAGAGCAGCGGTTTGTGAATTACAGCTCTTACGTTGAATCCAGATTTGTGCAGCTCAAGACAAACACTTTTTGTGGAAACAGGGTTCTGTAGGTGTTCATTGAGCTCAGTAGTGAATTGCAGAGCCATGGTTTTGCGATCTCTCACAATTCGCAAAATAGTCCGACGGTCTCTCTCTGTCAACTTCGACTTTCGGCCGTACCTGTGCTTTCATACGGAGGTTTTTCCTTCTCTTTGAAATGCAGTCCTTGATTTGGAGACAGTACCTCTTGACACGCCTAGCATTTTGCCACTTTCTGTTACACTAGCGCCTGCCATACAAGCAACAACAATTTGGCCTCTTTGAAAATCCGACAAGTCTGACATTGCTATCAGGTTATCATCAATGTTCTTACAATTCAGCCAAAAAAAACATAAATTTACATACACATATCACATAACTCAAATAATCAAGTACAAAACATTACCAATACCATATGTCACGGTTTGCATTTACAAAATGTTGGAAGATTAATATGCCAAAACGTTCGTTGTTTACATTATTTGGTCCAAATTGGTTGCCAGCAAAATGGCTGGCTTTGTTGTTTTTCATGTCCCTCCAACTTCTACAACTCCTCCAATTGCAGATGCTGAACATCCAACCTACACCTCAATATGACAGTTTTTACAACTACCTCAGTGGGCTGTCCCCCACCCCCCCAGGGCCGTTGTCAGCAACAGGCGCACCCGGGCAATTGCCGATTCCATGATCAGGTTGTGTGGCCCACTGTTAGGCGACTGCAGTGGCATAGGGCCCCTTATAGAACAAAAAGTGTGTCTGACAGTGGGGGTGCACACTCGCCGTTAGACACAACCCCGTACTATGAGGGGCCCTGTGCCAGTGCCGTCGCCCACAAGTGGGCACAACATGCTTGCTCTGGGCCACAGCACTTCAATACTTTATATTTTTGTTTCTTACATCTACATGTATACCAAAAACATCATCAAAACTTTGGCGATTTGCCCTATAGGCTCCTGCAAGTGGATCGACTGGCAGGGCACTGTGGTCCTCGGTACCGGGACGGTCTCTTAAAGGGATGTGTTTTGTCATCAGTGACACGGGACGTGGTCCTGGGCATCCATTGAAAAGGGGAAATATTTTCATCGGATCATGAGATTGTAAGGTTCTATGTATATATTCCTGAAACTCAGTTTGTTCGTCAGCCATTTTACTTTCTGTCTTTCTGTAGCTATCTTGCCCTCAGTCAAAATGGAGTTTCCAGCTTGCATGTTCCCGCCCTGATTTCTCCTTTGCTTCTTAAGCAGCCACAGTGAGCAATCAGTGCTTCAGAATCTAGCCTGCAGTGAACCTGTGACTTGACTCCTGTAAGCCTTGGACCTTGTACTCCAGCTATTCCTACTGAGGAACTCTGAAGCACTTGTGGACTCTGAACCCTGCTCTTTGAAAGACCCACGTTTGCATGGACTTACGGTAACAGAGAAGAAGATCCTGAATCTGTGTTGGAGAGTGATTTTCTGAGCTTAGTTTACTCTGGCCTGCTGTGTCTCCTGCTTCTGTGTCTGCAAACTGTGTGACTATTTCTGCCAACTTGTATGAAGTAATACAGGACTTTTCTATATCAAACCTGTGTCTCATGTATGTTCATCGCACCCAAGCACAAGACGCTATATGAACTGTACTACATACATTACAAGATTCTGAAGCCAAAACGTTAGTGTCTGCTGGGTCTGGAAGGCTGTGTCTGCTGTAACTGTGGATATCAGACGTCCGGTTGTACTTTCTGTGATGACAGTGGTTGTGACTTCTCACAACCATTCCAGGTGAGCAATTCCCTTAAGTTTTTTCTTTCTGCAGTGTTATCACAGGTAAACACTATTGTTTTTTTTTTTTTTTCCTTTTCTCTTTTTTGTCTGCTGTAACTCTGGATATCAGATGTCTGGTTGAAACTTTCTGTGATGATAGTGGTTGTGACTTCTCACAACCATTCCAGGTGAGCAGTTCCCTTAATTTTTTTTTCTCTCTGCAGTGTTGCCACAGGTGAACACTATTGTTTTTTTTTTCTCCTTTCCTCTTCTTCCAGTAATCCTGTCTTAAAAGATCTGGAAAATGGAGGCCCGCATAAAGGAACTTTGCGGAGTGACTGATAATATCCTTGCAGATTTGCAGAATATAAAGACCCGTTTTACAAATCTACAGGACCTCAATAATCACAATTTGCAAGTGGTTGGACAGACTACCCAGGATTTGCGAGCCAGGATTGGGGTTCTAGAGGGGCGAGTCCAGGCTCCTGCCGTAGCCCGAGTGCTGGGATTCCCAAGTTGCCCCCTTTTCGTTTTGGCGGTGAACGTGAGAAATTCAGGGGATTTATTAATCAATGCAATCTTTTTTTTTCTGCACATGCTTCACAATTTCCCACTGAACGATCTAAGGTGCTTACTATAATTATGTTGCTTACCAACAAGGCTTTGATGTGGGCAAACCCTCTGATTGAGACTGAGGATGATTGTTTGAATCACCTTGATGATTTTATTTCAGCCATGGGGCAGGTGTTTGATGACCCCAATCGAGGTGCAACAGCTGAAGCAGCCATGTTAGCTTTGCGCCAAGGTAAGCACTCGGTAGCTGAATATGCCTTGGATTTCAGGAGATGGGCCCTTGATACCACCTGGGACAGTTCCGCCAAAAAATCTATCTTTCGAAAGGGGTTATCTCCACTGATTAAGGATGAACTTGCTTGTGCCGACCCTCCCACTGCGTTAGGTACTTTATTAACTACTGCATCCGTATTGATACTCGTCTGACTGAACGCAGGCAAGAGAGATGGTTCGAAAGCAATCGTACTAACCTTTTCCTACCTTCCTCTCCAGCTAAGGAACCTTTGAGTAGGATTACACGGGAACCTGAACCTGAACCCATGCAGGTAGACTCTTTACAACGACGGGTTAGTGATCACGCAAGGAACATCGTTTTAAGGAGAATCTATGTTTCTATTGTGGTAAGTCAGGGCACTTCATTATAAACTGCCCCAGCCGTTCTCGTAAGACTACTGCAGCACTCATTCATTGTGAGTGTTGCGAGAGGGGATCTGTCAGGTCCGAGCCTCAGGCTCCAGAGAGATCTGCAGCAACAGATCTTGATTTCTCGGACTTAAACTCCGTTACCTCTGAGGACGTTGACTGTGTAAACGCTGCCATTTTTCAAGTTTCCTCAGCGGTGTCCCAGCTGAGTTGTAAGAAAAACAATTCTCATTGCTTTCTTTCCATCAAACTCTGGGTTGACTCAGCTTGGGTGTCTAGCTCTGCTATGATCGACTCAGGGGCAAGTGGAAATTTTATGGATGTCTCCTTTGCTCTGAAACAGGGAATACGTTCAGTGAAGAAGGCTACTCCAGTACAGATGGAAACTGTGGATGGCTCCCTGCTGACCTCTGGACCAGTGGATCAGGAAACAGAGCCTTTGAAGGTTCTTATGGGTAAAGATCATCAAGAGAAACTATCCTTTATGCTTATCTCTTCTCCCCACTTTCCCATTATTCTAGGGCTACCATGGCTGCAGGCTCAGAATCCTACCATTAACTGGGAGACCAAGGAATTACACTTTCCAGAGAAACAGATGAGTCCAAAAGTTTCAGCTTGCTCTGTTCCTAAAGGAATCATGTCAGTCCCTGAACTACCAGCTGTATACCAGGACTATGTGGATTTATGTGACAAGAAGAACGCTGACCAGCTTCCTCCTCACCGTCCATATGATTGTCCAATTGAATTATTGCCTGGAGCAGAGATACCTTTTGGTAAGATCTACCCCCTGGCGGGGCCCGAGCTAAAGGCTTTAAAGGATTACATAGACGAAAATCTAGCCAAGGGCTTCATACGCCCCTCTTCATCTCCTGCAGGTGCACCCATCTTCTTTGTAAAGAAGAAAGATGGATCTCTGAGACCATGCGTAGACTATAGGGAACTCAATAAGGTTACTATTAGAAACCGTTATCCATTGCCTTTAATCCCTGAGTTATTGGAGAGAGTGCGACATGCCAAAATTTTTTCTAAACTATATCTTCGTGGGGCCTATAACTTAGTCCGTATTAGACCTGGGGATGAATGGAAGACTGCATTCAGGTCACGCTATGGACACTTTGAATATTTAGTTATGCCTTTTGGTCTGAGTACCGCCCCAGCCACTTTCCAACACTTGGTGAATGACATCTTCAGGATCTCCTAGATACATTCGTGGTAATTTATTTGGATGATATTCTAATTTTTTCTAACTCCACAGAGGAACATCATGGACATGTGAGAATGGTCTTGGAACGTCTAAGACAAAATCATCTCTACATCAAACTTGAAAAGTGTGAATTCCATAGGACCGAAATTCAATTTCTGGGGTATGTACTGTCTACACAAGGAATTAGTATGGATGGAAGCAAAACCCAAGCCATCAAGGATTGGCCAAGTCCTAGAAATGTGAAGGAGGTACAGCGCTTCATCGGGTTTGCCAACTTCTATAGACGTTTCATTAGAAATTTCTCTGAGGTAGTGTCACCTATCACTCAACTTACCCGGAAAGAGTCTAGGTTCTCCTGGACTCCCCAAGCCCAGGAAGCATTTTCCCGTCTAAAAGATAAATTTACCACTGCACCTATCCTAGTACATCCCAACCCCGAGCTTGCCTTCATAATAGAGGTGGATGCTTCAGACTGTGCCGTTGGAGCTATACTCTCTCAGAGAACAGGTGAGAAGAATGTCTTGCAACCCTGTGCCTTCTTTTCCCAGCAGTTGTCTTCGGCTGAGAGGAACTACGATGTGGGCAATAGAGAGTTGTTGGCCATTATTGCCGCCTTCAAAGAATGGAGACACCTTCTTCAGGGAGCTGCACAGCAAATAGTCGTCCTGACAGACCATCGTAACCTTGAGTTTATCAGGTCGACTAAGTGTCTGACTCCTCGCCAGGCTCGCTGGAATCTTTTCTTAAACCAATTTAATTTTATCATTTCTTATAGACCAGGATCGCGCAATGGAAAGGCTGATGCACTCTCTAGGATTTACTCAGCAGAGACACGTCCAATTACTCCTCCTAAGACTATTCTTCCTGACTCTAGATTCCTAGGAGTAATTCATAATCAAGACCTACTTAAGGACATCAAGGAAGCATACCATGCGGATTCCTTTTTGGCACAACCCCCAAGGGACGTAAGTCTTGTCTTTAAGAATGGTGTGTGGATTCAGGGACAACGCCTGTATATTCCTGAAACAGTCAGATTGAGAGTATTGCAACTCATTCACGATTCCAAGATAGCTGGGCATAGAGGAATTCTAAAGACACAGGAATTTCTTTCTCGTTTCTTTTGGTGGCCCACTTGCAGGAAGGATGTTTTGAATTATGTCACTTCATGTGAGGTCTGTGCAAGATGCAAAACACCTCGCTCCTCACCAACTGGTCTGTTACAGCCTCTTCCCACCCCGTCCCGCCCGTGGGGATCCATTTCTATGGACTTCATTGTGGAGTTACCAACCTCTCAGGGAAAGAACACCATTTTAGTGGTGGTTGACCGTCTAACAAAGGCAGCTCATTTTATCCCTTGTGTCGGCTTACCCACTGCAAAACAGACATCAGATTTGATGATTAAAGATGTGTTTCGCTTACATGGAGTACGGATGAGGTTATTTCGGATCGAGGGGTGCAATTCACTTCTAGGTTTTGGCAAAATTTCTGTGCAGCATTGGACATTAAAGTAAACCTTTCTTCTGCTTTTCATCCCCAGACTAATGGACAGACCGAACGAACCAATCAAACCCTGAGCAGTATCTCCGCTGCTTTATCTGCCACCTACAGGATGATTGGGTGGATCTACTTCCATTAGCTGAGTTCTCGTATAACAACTCTCAGAGTGCCTCCACTAAACAGTCTCCTTTTTACTCTAATCTAGGTTATCATCCTAACATTCTACCACGATTTCCCATAGAAACGCCTTTACCAGCAGTGGCTGAAAGAATCACGTCTTTACAGAAGAATATGGATCTTCTAAAGGAAAATCTGGAATCGGCTCAAGAAAGGTACAAGAAAGCAGCAGATAAATTTCGTAAACCTGCACCAGCTTTCAAGGTAGGAGACTTGGTCTGGCTGTCAACCAGAAATCTTAAGTTAAGGATTCCATCGTCTAAGTTGGGACATAAGTACATTGGACCCTATAAAATCAGTAAAATTATAAGTGCCGTTGCTTGTCGTCTTCAACTGCCCAGAACTATGAGAATCCACCCTGTCTTTCATGTATCCCTACTAAAGGCTGCAACACCCAATACGTTTCCTGGACGTTCTTCTCCTTGCCCTGACCCAGTGCTAGTCGATGGTCAGGAAGAATTTGTGGTGGAAAGGATTTTAGATTCCAGGTTGTATAGAAATCAGTTACAATATCTGATTAAATGGCAGGGCTACCCAGTGGAAGACAACTCATGGGAACCAGTCAATAACGTTAATGCTCCTCGCTTGCTCCGTCAGTTTCATCAGAGGTACCCACACAAGCCTGGTCTGAGGTCATCCGGAGGTTGTCCTTAAGAGGGGAGTAATGTAAGGTTCTATGTATATATTCCTGAAACTCAGTTTGTTCGTCAGCCATTTTACTTTCTGTCTTTCTGTAGCTATCTTGCCCTCAGTCAAAATGGAGTTTCCAGCTTGCATGTTCCCGCCCTGATTCTCTCCTTTGCTTCTTAAGCAGCCACAGCTGAGCAATCAGTGCTTCAGAATCTAGCCTGCAGTGAACCTGTGACTTGACTCCTGTAAGCCTTGGACCTTGTACTCCAGCTATTCCTACTGAGGAACTCTGAAGCACTTGTGGACTCTGAACCCTGCTCTTTGAAAGACCCACGTTTGCATGGACTTACGGTAACAGAGAAGAAGATCCTGAATCTGTGTTGGAGAGTGATTTTCTGAGCTTAGTTTACTCTGGCCTGCTGTGTCTCCTGCTTCTGTGTCTGCAAACTGTGTGACTATTTCTGCCAACTTGTATGAAGTAATACAGGACTTTTCTATATCAAACCTGTGTCTCATGTATGTTCATCGCACCCAAGCACAAGACGCTATATGAACTGTACTACATACATTACAGAGATTTTGTATTTAACTGTTTACGCCACCTGTTCTTTCTGGTCAAAGTTGATCCTCAGAGACTGGTGTTGATGCAGCAGAGTTTGAATAGCTCTCCACAGGCCATGCTTGTTGGATCAGGGCAGAAGTATGTATTGGAACATGAATGGTGCTGTTAGATGTAGCAGTGTGTACTAGGTGCTTCAGGAAGAAATTGCGATCACACATTCAGGTGCAGTTTTCAAGGCTTTACTCAGAGTTCAGGTGTGCACACAAACCCGCTTGGTACGTTGTCCTCCAGGTGAGGGGCTCTGCAAAATCACAGGTTGATTGCGAAGACACATTTCCAGGACTCCTTTAAATATGTTCCTTTCTCTGTCGTCTGACGGTGGACAATTACTCGGCTCTCCTTCCTGCGAACACCTCGAAATCATAGTCCCAAGCCAGTAGCCGCGTAACTTCTGGGATAACGTCTGCTCGGCTTTTTCTTGCTATTATATAGACACGCTTTCGGCTAACATAATAGAGGTTCAGTAGCTGAGGCTCCTACAGATGAAACTGCCTACGGCTTGCTAGCTGAGTCCTAAAGTTCACCAGTAGGCTAAATGGCCGCTGTCCCTTCTGCGCCCTAGTCCCTCCACAATTGGATGGGGCTCCACGGATGTCTTACTCAGTATCCGTGCCCCTAGGACCTCTTCCTCACGTTCTGGGCCTGTGGACGAGCTACTACCAGATCCTTGTCCCCTCCCAGACTGTCTGAGTAGACTGTTTCGCGCTCTCTAAAGCTTCACTTCACCTCCTTCTTACTTTCTCCAGCCCCCACCCCAGACACTGTTTCATAACCAGGCAGGGATGAGATGATCCTCTCTTAGGGTACGTCCACGGTGCCCTGCTGCTGTATTCTGTGGTGGCTGCTGGTGTTACAGTCCTGTGTGTTGCTCCCTCCTTACCTGAGAATGTTATATCACAGCTCTGGTTGAGGTGCAATCCCTCTGTTTTGACTGAACCCTCACGGGCGAAACACATGGGCCAGTCGTCATGTTCAGGGTCGTTTCGTGTCAATCAGTGCACACTGGGTTAATGTCATGTATGCAGGGTACACGGGACAGGCGGGTTTGGGACAGTGCTGCGTAGGCCACAGTATAGGCAACAGTTGGGTGTAGCCATTCTACCCTCCTCTTCCTCCTCTACCTCCAGAAGCGAAAGGTTGTCGACATATATCCCTTTAATAGGATGATGCTGTAACAGTTTGTCAAATGAGATTCTGGTGTTAGCCAGACTGACCCTGTGACAGTCTCTGTGTGCACCTGGCATTATATACGGACATGTAAATTTGTTGAATTTTAAAACATAACCCTTTAATAGGATGATGCTGTAATTTTGTCAAATGATATTCTTGTGTTAGACAGAGTGACCTGTGAGACTCTCTGTGTGCACCTGGCATTATATTACATGTTAATTGTTTTAAATTAAAAACAAACCCCTTTAATAGGATGATGCTGGAACAGTTTTTAAATTGATATTCTGGTTGTAGCCAGACTGAGGCTGTGAGAGTCTGTGTGTGGCAGAGGAAATATAAACAGAGATTTGAATTGTTTGAATTGTAAAACATATACCCTGTTGTGAACGTGTTGGAGACAACTTCGGAGCTGAGGCTCCCTCTGGTGGTTGCTGAGGATATTGAACCAATTGAGTAATGGTTATCAGGTGGGCCGGACTGGCCTGATATAAGTGAGCTGACCTCCCATGAGCCTCGCTTGTAATCAATTGTTACTTCCAGGTCTAGGTTGGAATTCAGCTTGCTTTCCTGCTGTCATTCAGATAAGTGACTTTCTGTTTTTTTTTCTGTGGTTGGATTTTCCTTGTTTTTTGCTGCCTTGCTTTGGTCTTCAGACTGGTCCCCTTTGGGGGCTTGCGCTGCTCTCTGTTCTCTTTTTGTATTTGCACTTGTCCTCAGTTCCTGTGATATTTTTACTGCTGGGTAGCTGCGTGTCACACCAGAGATCTGATGTAGGTGGTCGAGACCGTGTGGTCTCAGGATTTTTGTAATCAGAAGTGTTGGAATTTTTCTTAGTGTTTTGTTGGGTTGCAGACAGTATTTCTCTCCTGTACTATACTATCTAGACAGTTTTGGGCCCCAACTTTGCTCATTCTATTTTCTGTCTGTGTTTGTGTTTTCCTCTTGTCTAACCGCCATTATATGTTTGGGGGCTTCCTATTCCTTTGGGGGCTCTACTCCGGGGCAGTTAGCTTTCCTCTTTCTATCTTTAGGTGTAGCTAACTCTCCGGCTGTGCCGAGGCGTCTGCGATCACCGTAATGTACGCTCCACTGCTGCTTCTAGTTGTGCGGTTAGTATAGGGATCTGTTTTATGATTTGGTAGCTGAGGAGAGCAGGCAAAAACGGCAATACACCAGAGAGGTTGGAATCTACTGGATTGCAGTACCCTGACTAACCACCACAACTAAAGGCAGCCGTGGAGCGTTCCTACGTTGGTCCTAGACGCCTCGTCACAGCCTGAGAGGTTAACTACACCTAAAGATAGAAAGAGGAAAGCTATCTGCCCCGGAGCAGATCCCCAAAGAACATAGGAAGCCCCCAAACATGTAATGGCGGTTAGACAAGAGGAAATACAGACACAGACAGAAAATAGTATGAGCAAACGTTGGGGCCCAATCTTCCTAGACAGAAAAGGATAGGAAGGACACCTACTGCAATCCAAAAAAACCCTAAAAAATACCAACTCTACTAATTGCAAAAACACCTGAGATCACACGACCTCTACCACCTAAATTAGTTCTCTGGTGTAACAAAACTAAGCCGCAGCCACTGAAAAAACTGGAAAAGGCAAATGAACAAATAACAGTGGCTCCAGAAGAACTGAGAGGAGACCAAGCCCCCCAGGGAGGGGGACCTGGCTAACTTCACAGAAATGCAGAGAAATATGCAAATGGTAAGCACAAAAACAAAAAACAGAAAATATCTTATCTGAGAGCAGGAGAAGAGGCAAGACTCAGCAAGCTTCCAAGTGAACCAGGAACCACAGTTGAGACAAGAACAATTGATCACCGGCAACCATGATGGGAGGGAACCTCCCTTATATAAGACCAGTCTGTAACTCCTGATTGCCAATCCTCATTGAATGGTTCAGTACTGTTTGTAACCACCAGAGGGAGCTTCTGCTCAGAATTCATTTCTAGCACATTCACAACAGTACCCCCCCTTGAGGAGGGTCACCGAACCCTCATTTGAGCAACCAGGTCGGTCAGGATGAGCTCTGTGATACGCACGGATGAGTCTCCTAGCATGGATGTCCGAAGCAAACACCCAAGAATTGTCCTGACCATAACCTCTCCACTTAACCAAATACTGGAGTTTTCGTCTAGAAAAACGAGAATTCAATATTTTCTCAACCACATACTCCAGATTGCCCTCAACCAAAACAGGGTCAGGAGGCACAGCCATAGGAACCACTGGCTCGACAAACCTCTTCAATAAGGACTTGTGGAACACGTTATGGATCTTAAATGTCCCTGGAAGAAGTAAACGAAAGGAAACAGGATTAAGAATCTCCATGATCTTATAAGGTCCAATGAACCTAGGCTTAAACTTAGGAGATGCAACTCTCATAGGGATATTTCTTGAGGACAACCTGACCAAGTCCCCCACTTTAAACCGAGGACCATCAGTCCTATGCCGGTTGGCAAACCGCTGGGCCCTCTCCTGAGAGAGGGACAACCTCTCCACTACCTGGTCCCAAATCTGCTGCATACGCTCCACAACAGAGTCAACACCTGGACAGACAGAAGCCTCAGTCTCTCCTGAAGAAAATCGAGGGTGAAACCCAAAATTGCAGAAAAATGGAGACATCAAAGTGGCAGAGCTAGCCCTATTATTAAGAGCAAACTCAGCCAAAGGCAAAAAAGAGACCCAGTCATCCTGATCAGCAGACACAAAGCATCTTAGATAAGTCTCCAATGTCTGGTTTGTTCTCTCAGTTTGTCCATTGGTCTGAGGATGAAAAGCCGAGGAGAAAGACAATTGAACACCAAGTTTAGAACAAAAAGTCCTCCAAAATCTGGAAACAAACTGGACTCCTCTATCAGACACAATGTTCTCAGGAATGCCGTGTAACCGAACCACGTGCTGAAGGAACAAAGGCACCAATTCAGAGGAGGAAGGCAACTTAGGTAATGGCACAAGATGTATCATTTTGGAAAACCTATCACAAATCACCCAGATAACGGTCATTCTCTGAGAAACAGGGAGGTCGGAAATGAAATCCATAGAGATATGGGTCCATGGTCTCTTGGGCACAGGCAATGGCATCAACAAACCACTAGAGCGAGAGCAAGGCTTGGAGCGAGAGCAAGTCCCCCAGGACTGCACAAATTCCCTGACATCACGAGACAAGGTAGGCCACCAAAAGGACCGACTAACCAAGTCTCTGGTACCAAAAATTCCGGGATGACCGGCCAACGCGGAACAATGAATCTCAGACATCACACTCTTTTTCCACCGGTCTGGGACAAACAATTTCCCAATAGGGCAGCGCTCGGGTTTATCCTCCAGACACCCTTCCAGAGCCAGTCTCAAATTGGGCGAGATGGCGGAAAGAACTACACCCTCTCTCAAAATAACAGCAGGATCAGATAACTCAGGAGAGTCCGCAAGGAAACTCCTCGAGAGGGCATCCGCCTTAACATTCTTAGTGCCAGGAAGAAAGGAAACCACAAAATTAAAACGTGTGAAAAACAAGGCCCACCTGGCCTGTCTAGGATTAAGTCGCTTGGCTGATTCCAGATAAACCAGATTCTTATGGTCCGTGAGGACCACCACCTGATGTTTGGCTCCCTCCAGCCAATGTCTCCACTCTTCAAAAGCCCACTTCATGGCCAATAACTCCCGATTACCCACGTCATAATTACGTTCAGTTGGAGAAAATTTTCGAGAGAAAAAGGCACAAGGGTTACTTTTAGAGGTCTCTGGATCTCTTTGGGACAAAACGGCACCTGCCCCAATTTCAGAGGCATCAACCTCCACCTGAAATGGCAGAGAAACATCAGGCTGCCTTAGAACAGGAGCAGAAGTGAATCTCTGCTTAAGTTCCTGAAACGCAGAGACTGCCTCAGGAGGCCAATTCACCACATCAGAACCCTTTTTGGTCAAATCAGTCAATGGTTTAACAATAACAGAGAAATTACCAATAAATTTACGATAAAAATTGGCAAAAACCAAGAATCTTTGAAGAGCCTTTAATGAAGTAGGTTGGACCCAATCACAGATGGCCTGAACCTTGACTGGGTCCATTTCAATAACAGATGGGGACAAAATGAATCCCAGAAATGAGATCCTCTGTACGCCAAAAAGACACTTTGATCCCTTCACATACAGAGCATTCTCTCTCAAAATCTGGAACACAGTCCGAACATGTTTCACATGAGAGTCCCAGTCATTGGAAAAAAATCAAGATATCATCCAAATAAACAATCAGAAATTTATCCACAAAATCCCTGAAAATGTCATTCATGAAGGACTGGAAGACAGAAGGAGCATTAGTGAGCCCAAAGGGCATCACTAGGTACTCAAAATGCACCTCTGGGGTATTAAATGCCGTCTTCCATTCATCCCCGTGCTTAATGCGAATAAGGTTATATGCCCCCCTGAGGTCAAGCTTGGTAAACCAAGTAGCGCTTTTCACCCTGGAAAACAGGTCAGAAATCAAGGGTAACGGATATTGATATTTCACAGTAATATTGTTCAAGAGACGATAATCAATACACGGCCTTAATGAACCATCCTTTTTGGCCACAAAGAAAAAAACGGCACCCAAGGGCGAAGAGGATGGTCTGATATGACCCTTCTCCAATGACTCCTTGATATAAGACCGCATAGCGTCATGTTCAGGTACAGACAAGTTAAAAAGGCGACCTTTAGGGAATTTACTACCAGGCACTAATTCAATAGCGCACTCATAGCTCCTATGGGGGGGGCAAGGATGCAGATTTACTTTCGCTAAACACATCAGAAAAATCAGTCAAAAAGTCAGGAACATCCTGAGCCTGGGGAGAGGCAGAAAAAACAGGAGTGTTGGCATTAACACATTGGCAGCCCCAACTGGTTACAGACACAGATTTCCAATCCAAAACAGGATTATGAGACTGTAACCAAGGGAAACCCAGTACGATTATGTCATGCAGATTATACAGCACCAAAAATTTGCAACTCTCCTGATGATCGGGTTCAACCCTCATTATCACCTGAGTAGAGAACTGAGGTTTATTCTCAGCCAAAGGGTAGAATCGATCCCCAGTAGGGGAATAGACTTCCGTAGGGGTATCAAGGGAAACCCATAACGTTTAGCAAAATCAAAATCCATCAGGTTAATAGCTGCTCCCGAATCAACGAAAGCCTGAGCAGAAAATGTGGACAGGGAGCAAATCAGGGTAACAGTCAACATAAATTTAGTCTGAACACTACCCAAGACAACTGAGCGTGCAAAACGTCTTCCCCGCTTAGGGCAGACTGAAATAGCATGAGAGGCATCACCACAGTAGAAACATAACCCATTGCGTTTTCGAAACTCATGACGCTGTGCCCCAGAAGCCACTCTATCACACTGCATGGGTTCAGAAGCTGGTTCACAAGGCAACACTATTCCACGCATACCTCTACGCTCACGCAAACGTCTGTCAATTTGAATCACTAATGACATAGAATCATTGAGACCAGAGGGACAGGAATCCCACCATAACATCCTTTACATTCTCTGACAGACCCTTCCGAAAAAGGGCAGCCAAAGCATCGTCATTCCATTTGGTCAGGACTGCCCACCTACGGAATCTCTGACAGTATAACTCAGCGTCCTCAAGCCCCTGATTTAATGCCAACAAGGCTTTTTTAACTTGATCAGTGACATTAGGCTCATCGTACAATAACCCCAGAGCTTGAAAAAATGCATCAACATTACTCAAAACAGGATCCCCATGTGTCAGGGAAAAAGCCCAATCCTGAGGATCGCCGCGCAGGAGAGAGATGACAATTTGAACCTGCTGTGCTGCGTTCCCTGAGGACTTAGATTTCAAGGCAAAAAACAACTTACAGTTATTTTTGAAATTCAGAAATTTAGCTCGATCCCCTAAAAACAAATCTGGCATGGGAATCGTAGGTTCCACAACCGGCAACCCTGCAAGATAGGTACTAATACTCCGAACTTCAGTGGGAAGCTGATCCACACGGCCAGACAACTGTGCAAACTCCATTGAGAGAAAAAAAAAATCTCCTCAGCACCCAGAGATACAGAGGGAAAAAAAAATGCAACAAACTGAAAAAAAAAAAATCTCTGACAACTTTTTTCTTTCCACAATATTTTTCCCTTCTGTGAGTACAATATAATTTTCAGTTTGGGCCGGTGATACTGTTATGATTTGGTAGCTGAGGAGAGCAGGCAAAAAAGGAAATACACCAGAGAGGTTGGAATCTATGGGATTGCAGTACCCTGACTAACCACCACAACTAAAGGCAGCCGTGGAGCGTACCTACGTTGGTCCTAGACGCCTCGTCACAGCCTGAGAAGCTAACTACACCTAAAGATAGAAAGAGGAAAGCTATCTGCCCCGGAGCAGATCCCCAAAGAACATAGAAAGCCCCCCAACATGTAATGGCGGTTAGACAAGAGGAAATACTGACACAGACAGAAAATAGTATGAGCAAACGTTGGGGCCCAAACTTCCTAAATAGAAAAGGATAGGAAGGACACTTACTGCAATCCCAAAAAACCCTGAAAAGTACCAACTCTACTAATTACAAAAACACCTGAGATCACACGACCTCTACCACCTAAATTAGTTCTCTGGTGTAACAAAAACTAAACAGCAACCACTGAAAAAACTGGAAAAGGCAAATAAACAAACAACAGTGGCTGAACTAAACTGAGAGGAGCACAAGCCCCCAAAGGGGACCCGGCAGACCCCCACAGAAGTGCAGGACAAAATGCAAAAAGCAAGCACAAAAAACTAAAAGAAGAAAATGTCTTATCTGTTAGCAGAAGATGCAGGCATGAAACAGCAAGCTCCAAAGTGAACAGGAATCAAAGATGAGACCAGAACAATTGATCACCGGCAACCCTGATGGGAGGGAACCTCCCTTATATAAGACCAGTCAGTAACACCTGATCGCCAATCTTCACAATCTTCACTGGATAGTTCAGCACTGTTTGTAACCACCAGAGGGAGTTTCTGCTCAGAATTCATTTCTAGCACATTCACAACAGCACAGGCAACACCCGCATGTGCCACAAATATCAGCCCGTCACGTGTATGATTTCTCCTTCAGACGCACTGATATCGCAGTTTCTCTTACCCTCATACACACTGTACGGGTATGTTTCCACGGTCAGGATTGGCTCAGTATTTGCTCGGGATTTTAGGTCAGTAAATTCTCCACAAAATATGCATCTGAGGTCACTGGCAGGTCACCTGCGTTTTTGATGCGTTTTTCTTGTCACTTGAAATAAAGCAAATTGAAAGTTGCCTTATGGGAAGGAAAAAAAAATTATTTCCTGTTTGCCAATACCTATTTTGCTGCAATAGGTCCAATTTTACTGGCAATCCATCTTTCAGGTTACATCAGGGGCTTATGTACAGCATTATAGAATACAGAGATAAGCACGTAATGGCGGTGTCCGTATCTTAGGCTAGGTTCACAACGTTTTACCAGCCCATTCAACACATAGCGTTGACGGGCTGGTAACGGTATAGCATAACGCGATCTCGTTATGCTATACCCGCTAGCGCAGATGATTCATCTGTGCTAGTGGTGACGGAGCCCAGACGCTGCAGCCGGCGTCTGAGGCTCCGTCACTGAATGACGGCACGTCGCGAACGCATGCCGCTTTACGACATGCGTCGCAATGCACCCGCAAATTGAGGTGTATGGCAGCGTTAAGGGACTGTGTTACACCGCGTTATACCGTCTAACTGACTGCCATAACGCAATATGAACCCAGCCTTATATAGAAAAAGGTGACAGATTCGCTTCAAATAAAGTGGCGTGGGGTCCCCCTATTTTTGTTAACCAGCCAGATGAAGCAGACTACTGAGGCCTGGTATTTAAGGCTGTTAAAGATCCAATATCCATGACCCTTAAAAGCCTGATAATACCAGGCCGCAGCAGCCTGCTTATCTTGGTTGGTTAGCAAAAATAGGGGATCCCCTCAAAAAAAAAATGGTGTGGGGTCCCCCTATTTTTGTTAACCAGCCAAGTAAAAAGCAGACTGCTGCGGCCTGGTATTAAAAGGCTGTCAAGGCCCATGGATTTTGGCCCTCAACAGCCTAAAAATACCAGGCTGCAGCAGCCAATTGTGGCACTTGACCCGGCTCTTCCCACTTGCCCTGTAGCGGTGGGATATGGGGTAATAAGGGGTTAATGTCACCTTTGATTGAACGGTGACAATAAGCCCGGTTAATAATGGAGAGGCGTCAATAAGACACTGATCCATTATTAATCATAAAGTTTGTAAATTGTAAATGTTTAAAAAAAAGACAGCCAGAAAAAAGTATTTTAATGAAATAAGACACAACACAGTTTTCCATCTTTATTGCACTCTCATTCCTGCGAAGCCATTGATCTCCTGTAAAAAAAAAAAAGTAACAAACCAACACAAATACTCCCTGTCCCACGTAGTCCAAAATAACGAGTGTCCCACGACGAGTCCAGCTCTGCTACATCTGGATGCCAGGCTCAGCCTGACATCCAGACACAGCAGAGCTGCTTACCGGAGGAGATTCCCCGGTGGTCACGTCCAATGGATTTCTCACGGCCAGCTGATCGCGAGAGTACAGCTGACCGGAGATTACCCAGTCCCCGGCAGTCACGTGCAGTTATCGCGATAAGCTGGCCGTGAGCAATCCATTCCACGTGACCACTGGGGAATCTCTACCGGTAAGCAGCCCCAACACTCTGCCCTCTCTCCGGAATTTCCTATGTCACGTGCTTCCGTATGTGACACAGGAACTCTTCATATGCTGAATAGTTGACATGCGTAGTAAGCGGCATTAACGCAGTTACTACGCATGTGACTAATCATTAGATGTGGTTTTACCCATCTAATGATAGTCTATGTGAACTTTAAGTTGCGGCGACGGAGCGTCGCCGCATTGTAAACAGACATGCTGCGTTCTGAAAAGACGCGTCGCATGTCCGTTTACGCGGGTCTGACGCATGCGTCTTTTAACGCATAGTGGAGACGGGATTTCATGAAATCCCCTCCACTATGCTGTAACATCTGGATGATGCGTGTTTGACGCTGCGGCTGTACACAGCGTCAAACACCTTTCACGCGTTTCCTGACCGTGGAAACGTACCCTTATGCTTATCAACCAATACTGAGGTAACAAATGGTTATAAAAAACAGAAACATCATCGATCGGACCCTCTCAAGTAAATGGGCTGTATGGGGGCCCCCCGTGGGCTCATCTTTGCCTTTGATCATTTTCCTTCTCATCATCCACAAGTTATAAACTTTTTTTTCTTTACTTCAGGTCTTCATTCTCAGATCCTGCCTGTCTCGCTCTCACATGCTGCCGCGCATGGAGCGGAGCGGCAGCAGCACCAACACATGTGAGAGCGAGACAGGCAGGATCTGGGATCTCATCATCTGTATGCAGCGCTCCATACAATACCCGGCTCTCAGTGAGCGAGACAGGCAGGATCTGGGATCTCATCATCTGTATGCAGCACTCCATACAATACCCGGCTGTCATTGAGCGAGACAGGCAGGATGTGGGATCTCATCATCTGTATGCAGCACTCCATACAATACCCAGCTCTCACTGAGCGAGACAGGCAGGATCTGGGATCTCATCATCTGTATGCAGCGCTCCATACAATACCCGGCTGTCATTGAGCGAGACAGGCAGGATCTGGGATTTCATCATCTGTATGCAGCGCTCCATACAATACCCGGCTTGTCATTGAGCGAGACAGGCAGGATCTGGGATCTCATCATCTGTATGCAGCGCTCCATACAATACCCAGCTCTCACTGAGCGAGACAGGCAGGATGTGGGATCTCATCATCTGTATGCTGCGCTCCATACAATACCCAGCTGTCATTGAGTGAGACAGGCAGGATCTGGGATCTCATCATCTGTATGCAGCACTCCATACAATACCCGGCTCTCAGTGAGCGAGACAGGCAGGATCTGGGATCTCATCATCTGTATGCAGTGCTCCATACAATACCCGGCTGTCATTGAGCGAGACAGGCAGGATGTGGGATCTCATCATCTGTATGCAGCACTCCATACAATACCCGGCTGTCATTGAGCGAGACAGGCAGGAAATGGGATCTCATCATCTGTATGCAGCGTCCATACAATACCCGGCTGTCATTGAGCGAGACAGGCAGGATCTGGGATCTCATCATCTGTATGCAGCACTCCATACAATACCCGGCTCTCAGTGAGCGAGACAGGCAGGATCTGGGATCTCATCATCTGTATGCAGCGCTCCATACAATACCCGGCTCTCAGTGAGCGAGACAGGCAGGATCTGGGATCTCATCATCGGTATGCAGCGCTCCATACAATACCCGGCTGTCATTGAGCGAGACAGGCAGGATGTGGGATCTCATCATCTGTATGCAGCGCTCCATACAATACCCGGCTGTCATTGAGCGAGACAGGCAGGATGTGGGATCTCATCATCTGTATGCAGCGCTCCATACAATACCCGGCTGTCATTCAGCGAGACAGGCAGGATCTGGGATCTCATCATCTGTATGCTGCGCTCCATACAATACCCGGCTCTCACTGAGCGAGACAGGCAGGATCTGGGATCTCATCATCTGTATGCAGCGCTCCATACAATACCCGGCTCTCACTGAGAGTCTCAGTGAGAGCCAGATATTGAATGGAGCGCTGCATAGCTGATCCTGCCTGTCTCTCAGTGAGAGACGGGTATAGAATAGAGCGCTGCATAGCTGATCCTGCCTGTCTCTCAGTGAGAGACGGGTATAGAATAGAGGCTGCATAGCTGATCCTGCCTGTCTCTCAGTGAGAGTCGGGTATTGAATGGAGCGCTGCATAGATAAATATGTCTTCATTTTGGTATATTTCTAGCAGCTCTCTTTCTCCTCCCTGGCAGTCTCTCAGACTGACTCCTGTACTTTCTAATTTAACTAAAAGCAGATGTGAGAGGCTCCTGAGATGTGGGTGTTTGAGCAGTAACCCATCTGAAAATGTCTCATTGCCTGCAAGAAGAAACAGACTAAAGCGTTAGAAGGAAAAAAAGAGAAGTAAGGGCTGTGGAAAAGAGAAGGGTGAGAGTAAAGAGACAGAGGTGTGATAAGAGGATGAGAGAGACTGGCGGGGCCAGAGAGACAGGTGTGTCCTAAAGTCAGGAAGAAGAGACGGCAGTGACAGCAAAAGCAGAGAAACCACCACTGTGAAGTGCAGACACATTTCGGGGACCACAGGGCAAAGAGCCAATAGAGAGGTCTGCAGAGAGGAGGACTGGCAGAGACAGAAGGGGCATCATGAGATCCCAGATCCTGCCTGTCTCTCTGAAAGACAGGCAGGATGAGCTGGGATCTCATCATCTTCTACACAGCGCTCCATTCAATACCCGGCTCTCACTGAGAGACAGGCAGGATGAGCTGGGATCTCATCATCTTCTATACAGCGCTCCATTCAATACCCGGCTCTCACTGAGAGACAGGCAGGATGAGCTGGGATCTCATCATCTCCTATACAGCGCTCCATTCAATACCCGGCTCTCACTGAGAGACAGGCAGGATGAGCTGGGATCTCATCATCTTCTATACAGCGCTCCATTCAATACCCGGCTCTCACTGAGAGACAGGCAGGATCTGGGATCTCATCATCTTCTATACAGCGCTCCATTCAATACCCGGCTCTCACTGAGAGACAGGCAGGATGAGCTGGGATCTCATCATCTTCTATGCAGCGCTCCATTCAATACCCGGCTCTCACTGAGAGACAGGCAGGATGAGCTGGGATCTCATCATCTTCTATGCAGCGCTCCATTCAATACCCGGCTCTCACTGACAGGCAGGATCTGTGATCTCATCATCTTCTATACAGCACTCCATTCAATACCCGGCTCTCACTGAGAGACAGGCAGGATGAGCTGGGATCTCATCATCTTCTATACAGTGCTCCATTCAATACCCGGCTCTCACTGAGAGACAGGCAGGATGAGCTGGTATCTCATCATCTTCTATACAGCACTCCATTCAATACCCGGCTCTCACTGACAGGCAGGATCTGGGATCTCATCATCTTCTATACAGCACTCCATTCAATACCCGGCTCTCACTGAGAGACAGACAGGATGAGCTGGGATCTCATCATCTTCTATGCAGCACTCCATTCAATACCCGGCTCTCACTGAGAGACAGGCAGGTTGAGCTGGGATCTCATCATCTTCTATGCAGCGCTCCATTCAATACCCGGCTCTCACTGAGAGACAGGCAGGATGAGCTGGGATCTCATCATCTTCTATACAGCGCTCCATTCAATACCCGGCTCTCACAGAGACAGGCGTTAGAAGGAAAAAAAGAGAAGTAAGGGCTGTGGAAAAGAGAAGGGTGAGAGTAAAGAGACAGAGGTGTGATAAGAGGATGAGAGAGACTGGCGGGGCCAGAGAGACAGGTGTGTCCTAAAGTCAGGAAGAAGAGACGGCAGTGACAGCAAAAGCAGAGAAACCACCACTGTGAAGTGCAGACACATTTCGGTGACCACAGGGCAAAGAGCCAATAGAGAGGTCTGCAGAGAGGAGGACTGGCAGAGACAGAAGGGGCATCATGAGATCCCAGATCCTGCCTGTCTCTCTGAAAGACAGGCAGGATGAGCTGGGATCTCATCATCTTCTACACAGCGCTCCATTCAATACCCAGCTCTCACTGAGAGACAGGCAGGATGAGCTGGGATCTCATCATCTTCTATACAGCGCTCCATTCAATACCCGGCTCTCACTGAGAGACAGGCAGGATGAGCTGGGATCTCATCATCTCCTATACAGCGCTCCATTCAATACCCGGCTCTCACTGAGAGACAGGCAGGATGAGCTGGGATCTCATCATCTTCTATACAGCGCTCCATTCAATACCCGGCTCTCACTGAGAGACAGGCAGGATCTGGGATCTCATCATCTTCTATACAGCGCTCCATTCAATACCCGGCTCTCACTGAGAGACAGGCAGGATGAGCTGGGATCTCATCATCTTCTATGCAGCGCTCCATTCAATACCCGGCTCTCACTGAGAGACAGGCAGGATGAGCTGGGATCTCATCATCTTCTATGCAGCGCTCCATTCAATACCCGGCTCTCACTGACAGGCAGGATCTGTGATCTCATCATCTTCTATACAGCACTCCATTCAATACCCGGCTCTCACTGAGAGACAGGCAGGATGAGCTGGGATCTCATCATCTTCTATACAGTGCTCCATTCAATACCCGGCTCTCACTGAGAGACAGGCAGGATGAGCTGGTATCTCATCATCTTCTATACAGCACTCCATTCAATACCCGGCTCTCACTGACAGGCAGGATCTGGGATCTCATCATCTTCTATACAGCACTCCATTCAATACCCGGCTCTCACTGAGAGACAGACAGGATGAGCTGGGATCATCATCTTCTATGCAGCGCTCCATTCAATACCCGGCTCTCACTGAGAGACAGGCAGGTTGAGCTGGGATCTCATCATCTTCTATGCAGCGCTCCATTCAATACCCGGCTCTCACTGAGAGACAGGCAGGATGAGCTGGGATCTCATCATCTTCTATACAGCGCTCCATTCAATACCCGGCTCTCACAGAGACAGGCAGGATGAGCTGGGATCTCATCATCTTCTATGTAGTGCTCCATTCAATACCCGGCTCTCACTGAGAGACAGGCAGGATCTGGGATCTCATCATCTTCTATACAGTGCTCCATTCAATACCCGGCTCTCACTGAGAGACAGGCAGGATGAGCTGGGATCTCATCATCTTCTATACAGCGCTCCATTCAATACCCGGCTCTCACTGAGAGGCAGGATGAGCTGGGATCTCATCATCTTCTATGCAACGCTCCATTCAATACCCGGCTCTCACTGAGAGACAGGCAGGATGAGCTGGAATCTCATCATCTTCTATGCAGCTCTTCATTCAATACCCGGCTCTCACTGAGAGACAGGCAGGATGAGCTGGGATCTCATCATCTTCTATGCAGCGCTCCATTCAATACCCGGCTCTCACTGAGAGACAGGCAGGATGAGCTGGGATCTCATCATCTTCTATGCAGCGCTCATTCAATACCCGGCTCTCACTGAGAGGCAGGATCTGGGATCTCATCATCTTCTATACAGCGCTCCATTCAATACCCGGCTCTCACTGAGAGACAGTTAGGATGAGCTGGGATCTCATCATCTTCTATACAGCGCTCCATTCAATACCCGGCTCTCACTGAGAGACAGGCAGGATGAGCTGGGATTTCATCATCTTCTATGCAGCGCTACATTCAATACCCGGCTCTCACTGAGAGACAGGCAGGATGAGCTGGGATCTCATCATCTTCTATACAGACTTCTATAGAGACTCTCAGTGAGAGCCGGGTATTGAATGGAGCGCTGCATAGAAGATGATGAGATCCCAGCTCATCCTGCCTGTCTCTCAGTGAGAGCCGGGTATTGAATGGAGCGCTGTATAGAAGATGATGAGATCCCAGATCCTGCCTGTCTCTCAGTGAGAGCCGGGTATTGAATGCAGCGCTGCATAGAAGATGATGAGATCCCAGCTCATCCTGCCTGTCTCTCAGTGAGAGCCGGGTATTGAATGGAGCGCTGTATGGAAGATGATGAGATCCCAGATCCTGCCTGTCTCTCAGTGAGAGCCGGGTATTGAATGGAGCGCTGTATAGAAGATGATGAGATTCCAGCTCATCCTGCCTGTCTCTCAGTGAGAGCCGGGTATTGAATGCAGCGCTGCATAGAAGATGATGAGATTCCAGCTCATCCTGCCTGTCTCTCAGTGAGAGCCGGGTATTGAATGCAGCGCTCCAGGCATACAATACCCGGCTCTCCCTCCAACATGATGATCCCGCGGGTTGAATCTCGATGGCTACGTCGCCGTTCTGACTCTCGGCCCGGCGGCCGAGGACGGTACCTGCGCTGCTGTAAGCTGACCGCCGGAAATGAGGTCAGCGGGCATTTCCAGCGGTCAGCTGACTTAGAGCACGTCACTTCCTGTGAAAAGTGACGTGTGCATGTGAGAACACTTAGGAGGTCCCCGGGGTGTGCATTCTATTGCGGGACAGTAAACCTCCCGGCCGGGACAGCGGACAGGGACCCGAAATCGGGACTGTCCCGCTGAAACCGGGACGTTGGGAGGTATGCAATACCATCCCTTCAGCGGACCTATACAGCAGCGCTGGTCACCCTGACCAGGCACCACAGGTGGCGTCACGAACATTTCTACAAACCTTATAATCCCCTGTAAATATCCCCCTTTTCAGTGAGCGCCCAGGGCCACGGACCGAGCTGTGTCGCCGTGACATCCCCATAGAAGTGAACGGGCTCGGTGCCGAGTACCCCACGGCCCTGGCGGGCGACTCAGTAATGTTCCTGCTGGGGTCCTTTGGAAGCTGCAATAGCTTTGGAAGGACTCTGGACTTTTTGGTTACTTTGAAGCTGGTTTCTTTTGTTTCCGTTACTTATTTTAGCTATGTTTTATTTCTGTACAGTTTGTTATTTATTATAATTTTAGTGTAATATTGTTTTTAATTTTATAATAAAATAGAGTTGCATACACTGAGGCCTCAGATCATGTGACCTATGACTCCTCCCCCTGTGACCTCATCACAGGTCCTGTGCGCACAGAGCAGCCATATATGTGGAGTGCGGCACGTGACCCTGACTCCTCCCCCTGTGACCTCATCACAGGTCCTGTGTGCACAGAGCAGCCATATATGTGGTGTGTGGCACGTGACCCTGACTCCTCCCCCTGTGACCTCATCACAGGTCCTGTGCGCACAGAGCAGCCATATATGTGGAGTGCAGCACGTGACCCTGACTCCTCCCCCTGTGACCTCATCACAGGTCCTGTGTGCACAGAGCAGCCGTATATGTGGAGTGGGGCACGTGACCCTGACTCCTCCCCCTGTGACCTCATCACAGGTCCTGTGCGCACAGAGCAGCCATATATGTGGTTGCTGCGGAACGTGACCCTGACTCCTCCCCCTGTGACCTCATCACGTCCTGTGCGCACAGAGCAGCCGTATATGTGGAGTGGGGCACGTGACCCTGACTCCTCCCCCTGTGACCTAAACACAGGTCCTGTGCGCACAGAGCAGCCGTATATGTGGAGTGGGGCACGTGACCCTGACTCCTCCCCCTGTGACCTAAACACAGGTCCTGTGCGCACAGAGCAGCCGTATATGTGGAGTGCGGCACGTGACTCTGACTCCTCCCCCTGTGACCTCTTCACAGGTCCTGTGCGCACAGAGCAGCCGTATATGTGGAGTGCGGCACGTGACTCTGACTCCTCCCCCTGTGACCTCATCACAAGTCCTGTGCGCAAAGAGCGGCCATATATGTGGAGTGCGGCACGTGACCCCGACTCCTCCCCCTGTGACCTCATCACAGGTCCTGTGCGCACAGAGCAGCCATATATGTGGAGTGGGGCTCTCCAGTTTGCACTTGGAAGGTCCTCTGTGTAGTGGGCGTGTCAGGGGAGTGTCAGTCTCTGGGAGCGGCAGCCTCATTGGCTGTGCTGCTCCCAGCTTTGGTTGCTGTCATAGGATTGAGGCTCCGCCCCTTCCGGTGACGTCATCTCAGGAGCCTCCTCCACTAGTAGCACCTTTCTCGCCTGGCTTCCTGTGTCCAGTGTGGGGCTCTGCAGGTGCAGGTCTGTACAGAGTCCTCGTCCCCATCTATGTGGGTTATTTCTCCCTCCTCCTATATCGCCTCCATACTCCGCAGCGCTGTACACATTATTATAGTCACACGCCCTGATCCTGGCTGTGCACTGGTTGCGTTTTCCTCTTTGCCTCCAGACAGTAATGTCCTCCCCTTTGTCCCGCCCCTGTATCCCTTCTTCCCAACATGATAATATTCCTCTATTCACCTACAGGTGGGGCCGCCATCAGGGCATTACTGCCGTTACCGCTGTATGGGGCCCCATGATGAGTGGCCCCGTACAGCTAACCCCTTGTGCTTCTGCTCATCGGGCCCCATGGTGCACTAATGCGCTGTGGGCCTGCGGTGCACACGTCGGCCCCGGAGGGTTCTCTGAGCTGTGCACAGCCGTCTTACCTTAATGGCTGCGCAGCTCCAACTCCCTCCGCCCTCCCTGGACTAATGGTCAAATGTCATTGCGTACACGCCGACATGTACGAGGACACTGTGACCAGAAGAGGAGCTGCGCCTGCTGGGGATCGCTTGTGAGGTAAGTATGAGAGAAACGTTTTTTTTTTTATAAAATGAATTAAATGGGTGAAGGGGGTGCTGCACATGATGGAGAGAGTGCTGCACAAGATGTTGGGGGTGCTGCCCATGATGGAGAGGACTGCAAATCATAAAGGTGGCTTCTAATGATGAAGGGGGACTGCACATAATGGAGGGGTGCTGTTAGTGATGAAGAGGGCCTGCAAATGATGAAGGGGTTCTGCAAATGATGATGGGTGCTGCAAATGATGAAGGGTGCTGCAAATGATGGAAGGGTGCTTCACAAATGTTGAAGGGGTGCTGCACATGATGGAAGGGTGCTGTGTTATGATTTGGAAGCTGAGGAGAGCAGGCAAAAAAGGCAATACACCAGAGCGGTTGGAATCTATGGGATTGCAGTACCCTGACTAACCACCACAACTAAAGGCAGCCGTGGAGCGTTCCTACGTTGGTCCTAGACGCCTCGTCACAGCCTGAGAAACTAACTACACCTAAAGATAGAAAGAGGAAAGCTATCTGCCCCGGAGCAGATCCCCAAAGAAAATAGAAAGCCCCCAAACATGTAATGGCGGTTAGACAAGAAGAAATACTGACACAGACAGAAAATAGTATGAGCAAACGTTGGGGCCCAAACTACCTAAATAGAAAAGGATAGGAAGGGTACTTACTGCAATCCCAGAAAACCCTGAAAAACACCAACACTACTAATTACAAAAACACCTGAGATCACACGACCTCTACCACCTAAATTAGTTCTCTGGTGTAACAAAAACAAAACAGCAGCCACTGAAAAAACTGGAAAAAGCAAATGAACAAACGTCAGTGGCTGAACTAAACTGAGAGGGGCACAAGCCCCCGGAGGGGACCCGGAAGGCCCCCACAAAAGTGCAGGACAAAATGCAAAAAACAAGCACAAAAACTAAAAGAATAAAATTTCTTATCTGTTAGCAGGAGATGCAGGCACAAAACAGCAGGCTGCAAAGGAATCAGGAAAACAGGAATCAAAGATGAGACCAGAACAATTGATCACCGGCAACCCTGATGGGAGGGCGCCTCCCTTATATAAGACCAGTCAGTAACACCTGATTCCCAATCTCCACAATCTTCATTAGATAGTT